>SNQJ01S0012783.1:33159-65652 GCA_010110895.2 Picea sitchensis | reverse complement strand
ATATCTCAAAAAACCTTCATTTAGGCCCTCAAAATGGCCCCGAAAGTTAAAACCTGCTAAAAATAGTAAATTGCCAAAATTGCCAGAAAATTGTTTTGAGCCAGTCGGAAAAGGTGGGTGGCCACCGATATCCACCTGGATCATTTGTATACAATGGAGTACAATCTGATCTCCCCTGATCATTGAAGTCATATAGGTATTGGTCCAATGAAAGACAACAACATATGAGGAATGTTGTTACTGTAAGTTGGAGGTCTTCTACACTATCAGTTGAAGGTGCAAGTATACATCATGTGAATAGAGGAGTTGAGGTTGAACACAATGAGACTTCATTTGAATACTGGTCATTAAGGTATATCCTTAACAAATGCGAGATGACCCACCGATAATGAAAGTAGGTATCAAGGAATTAAGTACATTCTACATGTGTGAATAAGGGTGTTGAGGTCGAACACTTGAAGAATCCATCAATCAGGAGACATTGATGTATTCCAAATTGTCGATGGTGGGAGAACCTTCTACTGATGACTGCAAGCCTCTAGGTACTCATAGGACTCTAGGTCTCATTTCCAGAATAGATGAGTTGAAGTCAATGGAAGGAGACCCGCTAAAAGGAGAGAATTAATGAATCTCTCATCATCTAACACGAGGTATAAATAAATATCTTTATTATTAGGAGGAGCTCATATGAATGAGATTTTCATGAACCAATGACCCTTTTTATCCCTCTCATGCATCAGATGCATGTAGTGCAAGGAAGAGATCCTATGAATAACAACCAATAAGGAAAATTGTCGATGAAGGCGAGGAAACCACCAATAAGGCTAATGGAATCCAAGACACTACACAAATCCCAATTTGTGAATATATTTATTATTGTTGAACACAATGGAAACCCCCCAGTCAGCGACCAATGAGGAAATGACATTTTTTGGGTTCAAGGTTACCTACCCATAATGAAAGTAGGCCCAAGGTTCACGGTAGGACAACAATTTCATGTGACTCTGAGATACACTAAGGGTGTGGCCAACATGCAAATTCAAGAGTTATGAGAAATGGTCGACACAGGCTTAAAGACCTCCTATGAACAAGTGCATGAGACATATGGACAACTCAAGAAACATAGACTCGATGATAAAAAAAAATTGATGTAGGAGGCATCAACAAACTCTCCATAGGGAATAGTAGAATAACCAATCGAAGGAGTAAACTCTAAGTAACGAGATCATCTTCCTAAGTTCATGCTAAACCCAAAATTTGGATGAAAGTGGACTCAATATTTTGTTCTCTATTCAAATGTGACACAACTGCTGCCGACATGAGATAATATTCTTTTTCTGCCAGTCTTTTTTTCGGTTTTTTCATAGGCAAAGAAATGTTATGATATAGAAGAGGAAACGAGTGTAGCGTATAAGAAACTAGTTCCAAGCAGTGGAACATACCTATGCTCAATGCAAGGAAGTGCATGTGGTGTATGTACACTTGGGGGGATGTTTCCTCTAAGGGTATAGGGTGTCAAGCTGCAAAGGATATATGGAAGGCACTGCTTGGCTAGGGATGCAACTTGTTGAGGTAAGAGGATTATAACAAGAAAGCGAGAACCAACAATACGATCAATAGTTCAAGAAATATGATGAAATGCAATTACAACTTAATGCCAAAAATGTCATTTTTCGTAGATTTAGTCCCCTAGGCCCAGAAAAGTATAAAATAATACCCAGGAGAACTCTTCTAGCCAATGGTGACTAGCGTATTAATTTTTCGTAAGTAGTCTACTTGGTCTGGAAAATGGTTAAAATTATACCAAATATGCATCCTTTCAAATCCATTTAACAAGTGTGAAAGAGATAACTTAACTAGACAATATTTTCATTTTTTCAGGAATCAGAAAATATCTTAACCAAGACTTGGGGGGAGTCCCATAGGTAATGGTCAGAATGCTTGTGAGTAAGAAAATGGGGTTCGAATGCAAATTCATATTGGGACTATAAGGAACTCCCGGTCCTATGTAATAACTTCTACATGGGCACCAAATGACACAAAGGTTCTAACTAGGGCATCCATGTTTGGTAAGCATCTACCACTAAATAACAACACTTCTAGTAGCAGTGAGAAGGTTTTGTGTCTCTAATAAATGGGTTCATACCTAGGGTGTATGGATCAAGGTCATAGGAGGATGCAATAATGAAAAATTGAGTGAAAACCTATCCTATGTGTCGGTGAAAGAATATATCCACCGAAGGAATGAACGGGTGGTATGCTGCTGAAAACTACAAAAAATCTTGGCCAAAACCACCAAAAACCAAGTCTTTACACTGTGATATTAGTCCATAAGGTCAAAAAATAGCAAAGAACTAAAGAAAGTGGGTAAAATTTTTCTACTAATAGTAAAAAATAGAACAATTTACCATACCATTTGAGTTTTTTCACCCACATAGTGCATTTTAGGCCATTTTTCCCACGATATTCAAGTGTTGATTGCGGGAGATATGATCAACGAAATCAACAACCGTCTGGACCAATTAAGTTCCCATCCTCTCTTCTTCAATTTCAATGGTTTAAATTCTAGTTTTAGGTCCCATGTTTTTAGTATTAGAGGGTGTAACATGGAAAGTAGGGTATACGCGGGTGACAAATCATTGGGTCGCATATATGAACTCATATACATGGGAAAAGTGAAGCATGCATGCGTATATGAATCCCTATACACGACTGTTACCAAGTTAGCCCGCATACAAGTCTCCAAACATGACTTTGAAAGGGTTTTAACTCAAAAAATGGTTTCTCCTTTCCAGGATGGTTATTGAATGGAGGGAAAGGGAGCATGAGGAGATAGATGTAGTAGTGGGAAGAGATGTAAGGTCCCAACAAGCTTAAAAACGATGTGGACTTTATAAATTTTGGGCTCTCATGGGAATGAGGGATCAGGTGAGGTTACTCTAGTTACTAGTAAACTATTGGGATCCAGAGACAAAGTCAATCAATATCGATGGGAAACCATTAAGGATTGAAGTGGATGATATATACTTTATCACAAGATTGTATCTCTGAGGTGAGGTAGTGAATCTCAAGGCTCAAGGATTTGGGGGTGTTATGACCATGGAGGAGTAAATTTCCACCCATTGTGTTGCAGGAATAGACAAAGTAGGTTTCCAACTCCCTATAAGGGAAATCAAGAACATGAGTTTAAATATCGGTGTGCTTGTACTCACATGGATTTTTGGGTTGGCCTCATTGCAATAGGCCTGAAGGCCACTCATTTTCTATGTAGTGGAGTGTTTAAGACCCACTATTTATGACTAGTGTGCTTCACTGTTGGCTAAATCCTAACATGAAGTGTCAGTTGACAGATTGCAAACAAGGGCGAAAGAGAAATTTATGATTTGCATCCATACTTTGTAGTTTTTTTCTTTGAGAGGGTTCCAAGTTTGAGCCGTAGAGTAGAGACTACTCCACATGGACTAAATGATCCAGCCATGTCATGGTGGACTAACGTGATGAGGCAGCTAGGAGGTGGTAGGGTGCCAACTCCCTACAATGATGAGTTCTTATTCTGGTGGCACTGACAGGTCATAACATTGACGACTATCCATACAGAGGGGATCCTGACATTTCTTTTCCACCAAGTTCCACCTACGATGATATTGGTAAGAAATCTTTTTATATATTTTATTTTTTTGTGTTTTTCAATTTTGATAAAGGAAAAAAAAATTGCAAATTTGTTTGCATATTGTTAATTATTAACAATTTCTTTGTTATGCAGATGTAGGTCCATGACGAATAGAGGGATTCCAACGACATCGATGAAGGGGCTGAGGATATGAGATGGTGGGTGGGGATGCGAAGAGAGTGCTATAGAATGTGCAAGGGAACCTGTCTCGATTGATGCACAAGATTCCTATGGCTCAAGTGGAGGATCTGCTAGAGGTGATGCAACGACAAGTGATGGGTGTACCCCGTGCATGGGTGCGACTCTTATGACATCTTTCAAATGTTGTAGTGTGCTATCATGATACACATACGGTGCCATAGGTGTATATTCCATGGTCATGTTGTATACTGACCATATATGTATTTTGAGGGTGTGAGCCCCATTTTGTACTATGACACCATATTTTTTGAACTCGAAAGGATGAAATATATAAAAAACAAAATTGGTCTTCGACTTTACTTATATATGTTACAATGTTACAATGTATGAATGTGTTTTATTTTCTTAGTTATGTGACAAATTCCAATCTAAATTATAATTAGCATATGCATCAGATACATGATTAGAACTTATAGGGATGTGATTATAAGTAAGAAAATCAAAGTATCGTTCCAAAAATAGTACACGTAGGAATCATCGGAGTAGAGTAGGATCTTGCACATGGTAACTTTCGTTCAACTGACATATGACTAACTGGGAGTCCAGATGAACTTCTAAAGATCAAACACCATGTGAAATGGTGTCGCTTAATAGCTCTATAACGATGCTATACTCAGCCACATTATTTGTTGATGGCTCTAGACGAACACCACTTGAAGATACCAGTTGACCCTTAGGTGAGTAAATGACCCAAGTAGTGGAAGCCTGTTTTGCGTATGACGACTGACACTTTTCTAGAATCCTAAGTAAACTGAAGACTCCATTGACATATGCCAACCAAGAGAAAAATTGATAAGCAAACCGATGACACAAAGGACAGGATAAATATGTATATACACTAAGATACACTAATATACAAAGGTCACGCCCAATTTTGAGGGCTCAAGAATAATACCTTTTAAGGTAGAGCCCATTTTTGGGCTCATCCAACATATTCCCTTAATAATCTTCTAATTCATAGGCTCCTTTCTCTAAGACACACCGCACGATATAAGGATCGTGCCACATGGGGTTGAACTTACCTACCCCCAACGTTTATTTGGCTTGGTCATAAAGTAGAATCAAATCACCCTCAGCATATTGTCGGGGATATAAAAACTTATCGTATTGAACCTTAACATGTTGTTTATTTTCTTCGATATCAATAGAGGCATATTGACACTACTCATCGAGGTGCTCTAGTTGCATGAGGTGCTCTTCAAGATCGAATGTCTCAAGTAGGAGCTTAATTTCCAACTTAAGGGAAGGGATTTCACATTCAATTGGAAGAATCGACTCTACACCATGTAGTAACTGAAAAAGGAGAAAAACCAGTGGAATTATTTACCGTGATTCGGTATGCCCGAAGCGTAGGGTAAAGCATCAAATGCCAATCATATTTACTCTAGCTGATATTTTTTTTCAAAATTGTCTTGAGAGATTTATTCATCACCTCTACTTGTCCATTTTCATGGGGATATTAAGGGGAATAATGATCGTGCTTAAACCCCAGTTTTGATGCTAACTCTTTCATCATTTCATTATGAAATTGACTACCAAGATCAGTGACAATATCTCTTGGGATTATGAATCGGTCTATATTCTAGTTGAATATGAAGAATGTTGAAGTCTTACCATCATATTTAACGGTAGGCATGGCCTCTTCCCATTTAGTAAAATAATCCACGACCATGATAATATGATGGTTCTCCCCAGTCGAGGATGGGTTACAGTTCACAAAATCTACCCCCACTTGGTGAAGGGACTGACGGTGAAAACTGGGTGAAGAGGGGTTGGATGCGAGAGCATTTTCTGAGCAAACACTTGGAAAGGGTGACACTTCTTGACCATTTCAACACAATCTTTAAAAATTGACAGCCAAAAATAACCGGCTCGCAATGTATTTTGGGTTATTGCAAGCTCGGATAAATGACCACCACATGCCCCACTGTGATAGTCATTGAGAATATTCGTAGGCTCCTCATGAGTCAAGAAATGATGTAAAATATTATCTATCCATCGATGATACAAAGTGTTGCTGATAATAAGGTATTTTTTAGCTTGATGACATATACGTCATCAATCACCTCTTGAAAGATGTTGGGGTAGCTTCAAGGTTTGAATATAGATCAAAATGTCTCCATACCAGGGGTACAAAGATGAGATAAGGAAAATATGTTCATCCACGAACGAATCATCATGAAAAATTTCCTCATCTAGTCGAGGGAATTATGATATCAACTCAACAAAAACTAGTGATTTCTTAGACTTCACAGAAGAAAAATCGAGATTGAATTCTTGAAAAATAACAATCCACTTGTTATATTTACACCCTATGATATTCCTGGTGAGTACGTATTGAAATGGATTGATATCCACAACCACAATAGTTTTTCAAAGTAAGATATAATGTTGTAATCTTTGAACTACATGTACGGCGACTAAGGATAGATTCTCCATGTGAGAGTAATTAAGTTCAGGACTAACTAGGTTTTGATTGAGATAGTAGACAATGTGCTCATGGAGCTCATCGTCCTACTGAACTAGAACCATACCAACCATCCCTTCAGAAGTGACAATATAAAGCAAATATTCTCTACTGTAGTCTAGAGGTTTCAGCATAGGATTCAATACCAAATCTTTCTTAAGAGCATTGAAGGATTCCTGGGCTCGCTCATCCCATATAAACAAAGTATCCTTCTTCAAAATATGCATGAAACCTTTAGTTAAATTAACATAGTTCATTATGAACCAAAGTAGGAAGTTAGCCTTCCCCTGTAAACCTTGAAGTTGTCTAATGTTGCACGGGGGAGGCAATCGAAGTATTGCCTCAACCTTCATAGGATCTACAATGATCCCATGATTAGAGACTATGAATCCTAAAAGAAGACGAGACCTAACATAGAAGATGCACTTGTGAGGGTTTAACTGAATGCGATAATAACATCTCTCAAATACTGATCGAAGGTGAGTGGAGTGATCTACTATCTTGCAAGAGTGAGCATCAAGATCATCTAAGTAATCTTCGACAATGTGCTTAAGATCATGAAATGCAAAGTTCATGGCACGTTGGAAGATCGCTTTGGTGTTTTTAAGGCTGAAAGACATTTTTCAGTATGCAAAAGTATCCCAAGGACAAATAATCGTTGGCTTATGTTTATCCTTGGGTTTGATCTAAATTTGATTGTATCCTAAAAATCCATCCATGAAAGAAAAGACTTTTGTTCCTGCACATTCGTCAAGAATCTAGTCAATGGAAGGAGTCCAGAAGTTATCTTTAGGACAAGCCTTGTTCGGGTCTCTAAAATCCATACACATGTGAATAGTTATTTTCTTTGTATTTACATGAATAGGATTGGACACCCATTCATTCAAGGGAACCGGGTAGATGAAACCAACATTAAGTAGCTTCTCTAGATCTTCCTTAATGGCGGTGGCCTTCCTAGGATTAACAAATCTAAGACTTTGTTGAACAGGTTTAGCATCTGGATAGGTTTTAATTTCATGCTCGACAATTTTGGGGTCGATCCCTGGCATCTCTTCATATGACCAAGAGAAAACATCCATAATTATTTCAGGAGATCAGTGTAGATATGAATTTCTTCAGACGAACAATATGCACCGATATACACACTCTCAAATTTACCAGGGATACAAGATATTTCGATCATGACCGTAGGAGAAATATTCTCCATGTTTCCTTTGGCATAAATACCATGCGTATCTAATTGAACCACGAAATAATCGACCATCTCACTTAAGGTAAATTTAAAGTCGTCATGTTCGATCTTAACAAGATCTGGGAGAAAATAGGATCGATGATGAATATCGTCCCAAGGCCTATCGGGACTAGACATGGCCTCTAAGATGGCTTCATCCGAAGGAAAATTATCGTCGAGGAAATCATGCGAACATGATGATTTAGCAGCCCAAACAGGCTCTAAAGTAGGATACACCTCGTTCGTCCGCAAGGAGGAAGGATCCAGGTCAACAATAGCTTCAAGAATAACTTGATACACAACTTCTACTACTGACAGTGGCACTTCCATCCCAATGTGTGACTGACCTTCATACGACATAGTTGGGGAAGGTAGGGTTCAAGGGTCGTTGAAATACGAAGTACGGAAAGGAACGAACCTTATCAAGGACAAAGAATCATTGGAATGGCATGAATATGATGAATTGGTTCCATGAAATCAAAGCTACCCATCAAAGAGGAATACATTCCAACACCAACATCCTCAGCTTCTTACCGAGAATTATCAGTCACAGGGACCGAAGGTCCAACCGATGCACTATAACTAGCATGTGCAAAGAACAATTGATCAATTGTCACTATCTTCCTTTCATGAGGAAAACATAAAGTATGGAAAACAGACGACATGATGGATGTCATGGAATAAGTCCAATTACGTCTTAGTAGTAAATTGTAGTTGAGAGGCACATCAACCTCCACAGTCTTCCTGCCTAACTGGACTAGAAAAGTGGGAAGGATTCCTTGGGGTCGAAACGAACACCCATCAAATTCGGTCATCATAGTCATATATTGAGACAAGGTCGAAGAGCCAATGGATTTCCAACAGGTTAGGGACATCACACATGTCACAATTCCTTCATCAATTACAATAAGTTTGATGGTAATTTTCATGTACTCCACATGGATTTGAAAGGCCACGTGGTAAGGCAAGCAAGGCTTAACACCCGTGACGTCAAACTTGATAACTTTCGAGCCACATGGGTCTATAAATCCTAACACAAATAATAAGGTGTTCCTCTATGAAGGACATGTCTGGAGTGTTGAAATATTGTATCTACGAAGAATATTCTAGTTATTATTGAGTTATTATTAAATAGATCAATCCCCTTTTGTGGATTGATCATGTCGGGACTTATGTATGACCAAATCCCGTTTTTTGGATTGGTCAAACCCTAATTGTATGAGGATAATTGAGAAGTTGGCCCCTAGGGATAATTAAGTGGTTTTAGCCACTAAGTGAAGAAGTCGACCCTGCTTGATGAAGAGACACCACCCTAGCACTCCTCAGCTAGTATAAATAAGAGAGGCTAGTGCCTCATTCACTTACTCAGTCAAGTCACTCATCTAGTGCACAGGTTTGAAGGAAGTTGTAATTGTCGGAAGAAGAAGAAAGAGAGGATCATTGCTCAATGTTGTATATTCTCTTGTGTTTGGTATTTTATCTTGGCATTGTATTGGTGATCTATATTAAGGAAGTTTTTTCTAGATTTTCTCCCCCATGAGGGTTTCATAGGATAAATATTGTGTACCTTGTGATTGTGTATCTTTCAGTTATCCTACTTATGCTATTATTGTCTAGTAAATTGAAAAGAACTTAATAGCAACTCTAAATTTAACATGGTATCAGAGCTTGACTAAATAGAGAACCTTTCACTGGGTTACCAAAAACGTCATTGTTTCCATGCAAGAAAATTAGGGACTTTTGTTGGAAGAGAATTTCAACCTAAAAACCATCTAGGGAAGTGCGTCGTAGCCTAACAAACTCATTGACATCTTGAGCACACCTTTTCAGTGGCCAGAGCCTCCGAAAAGTGAAACCCTAGTGTTCACATACCAGAAAAACTAGAAAACTAGGAAACCAGAACTAGTACCAGAAGCACCAGTCCATATTTGCGTAGGCCCAATTTCAAGGGGTATAACTTGGATTTTTATAAAACAGACTACACCATGATACTTTCCTCAACCAAGCGCACCTCCTGGTAAGTTCAGATTTAAATTCTGAGCATTTTCAATTTTTGGTCATTTTCCTAGCTCCAGGTCAAGATGTCTGCAAGAACCAAGCTTGTTGACAAGTTAGAAGGGGTGGATAACTTTCATGCCTGGAATTATAGGATTTCACTCATTCTTGAAGAGAATGATCTTGCAAGATTCATTAAGGAAAATGTGTCAGAACCCGCAGATGTTATAACCAAAGCAAAGTACCAGAAGGATATGGTTAGGGCCAAAATAATCATTGCATACTCTATTAAAGATCACATTATCCCTAAAGTGGCTTCTAAGAGAACTCCAAAATATATGTTTGATGCCCTAACCATAATTTATGAATTAAATAACATTAATCAAAAGAGGAACTTGAGAACCCAACTCAAGAATACAAACATGCATAAAGGAGAAACAATTCATGACTATTTCTCTAGGATATCTCAATTCAAGGAACAACTAGAAGAAATTGGAAACAACCTAGATGAAGATGAACTCATAATGAAATCTATTAATGGTTTCAAAATACCTTGGGATGCCTTCATCCAAACTATTTGTTCCAGAAAGGAGAAACTACAATTTGACATCCTTTGGAAAGAATGTGTCCAAGAAGAAGCAAGAGTAGCTAACCAAGAAGTAGTTATTTCAAGGGATGAATATCAATCCCTATATGCTCATTCTAAAGGAGGAAACAAAAGGTCTCACTTCAAGAAGGAGACCCACTTATACAAGTAATCTCACTCCCTGAAGAGATTCACCCACTCCCATAAAGAATCTCACCCTCCAAGGAGATTCCAGAAGTTTCAGAAAGGTCAAAGAAAAGAAAAGGATTTATCCTATTATCAATGTTACTATTGTGACAATATGGGACATATTGCTAATAATTCTCCATCTAGAAGAGAAGAATACAAGAAGATAAATAACAAAAGACACCATGCCCATGTAGTTGAAGATGATGAGCCACCCACAAAGATGATTAAAGTAAAGATTGAAGACTATGTTTTATTCTCTGCCCTCTCAGGTACCGTGTCACATGGAGAGGACACTTGGCTCATAGATAGTGGTGCTTCTAAGAACGTGAAAGGTAAGAAAGACATTCTCTCTAACCTTACATAGAATAACTTTCCCTAGAAATTTACACTTGGAGATGATTACCAGTACCCTATCAAAGGAGTTGGAGAATCCACTTACAAACTTGATTCATGGACCCCAATGAATATGAAGGATGTACTATATGTATCGGGTTTGACAAAGAATTTAATTTCTATCTCGGCTTTAGGTAAGAAAGGTTTCATGGTTGCATTCATAGATGGTGAAGTCCTTTTGTGGCCTAAAGGAAAATCCATAGAAGATGCAATTGTTATTGGAACATAAGAAGGTGGCCTATATAAGTTAAAAGGTCACTCAGATGCAGCCTTGACTCACTCCACTGAGAGTCCATGTGAACTTTGGCATAGAATACTAGCTCACATAAATTACAAATACTTACCATATGTGAGCAAGGTAGTTACAGGTCTACCATAATTCAAGGTTGATCATGAAGGTGTGTGCAAAGGATGTGCACAAGGAAAGAACATCAAGAATCCTTTCCCGAAGAGCGACAATAAAGCAGAAGGAATTTTGGAGCTCATCCACTTAGATGTATGTGGCCCAAGGCCATCAACCTATATTAGTGGGTATGTATACTACGTGTCATTTATTGATGACTATTCTCACAAGACTTGGGTTTACTTATTGAAATCAAAATATGAAGTGTTTGGAAAATTCAAGGAATTCAAAGCCTTGATAGAGAATCTCTCTTAAATAAAAATCAAGATACTTAGGTCATATAATGGAGGAGAATACACCTCAAAATAGTTTGTAATATTTTGCAAAGATTTCAGGATTAAGAGGGAGCTCACCACTCCCTACAATCCTCAACAAAATGGTGTAGAAAAAAGAAAGAATAGAACAATAATGGAGGTTGTGAAGACTATGATCAATGATCAAGATCTTCCAATGTACTTATGGGCAGAAGCATCAAGAACAAAAGTGTATGTTCAAATCATATTATCCCATAGTGCACTTGGGTTCAAAACCCCCAAATAAATTTTCTCCGAAAAGAGGCCAGAAGTAAGCCATCTCAAGATATTTGGTTTTCCAGTGTTTGTACACATTCCGAAATAAAGAAGAACCAAGATAAACCCTTCAATAAAGAAGGGAATATTTGTTGGATATTGTGAGGTCTCAAAGGCCTTCATAATTTGTATACTAGGTTACCATCATATTGAGATAAGCAGGGATGTAACCTTTGATGAAGATTAAACACTCAATAAATCAAAGAGATTCCAACTTGAAAAAGTATATAAAGAAGAACATGTAGCTCCCAGAGTTGCAGAACTAGTGAGGGAAGTCACAGTTTCCCCTGATGATGAGATTCAAGAAGATTGTGATATGAAAGAATCTCAAGAACCTCCCCAAATGAAAATCTCTCACAAGATAAATCCATCTTGGGCAAGGGAACTTATTCAAGATGGAGAGAAGTATGGTGCCCCAGAAGGAACCATGAGACAAATCAAGAAACCTAATCCATTCTCTAGTTATATGGCTTTGATGTGTGATCTCATAGAAAAGGAGCGTACTTTCTTTGAAGAATCCATTCAGAAGAAAGAATGGGTAGATGCCATGACAAAAGAATATTGATCCATTATAAATAATTATGTATGGGAAATAGTTCCCAGACCAAAGAACAAAGATGTGGTATCTTCCAAATGGTTATACAAGATAAAACATGTTGCATATGGAAGTATTGAAAAACATAAAGCAAGGTTTGTATCTCGTGTATTTTCTCAAAAAGAAGGCATCGATTATGAAGAGATGTTTTCTCTTGTATCCACATACACTTCTATCATAACCATCATAGCCCTTGCAGCTAATATGAAGTGGAAGTTACACCAGATGGATGTGAAAACAAACTTATTAAATGGTGTTATTGAAGAAGAAGTGTATATAGAACAACCTCAAGGGTTTGAAGTTGAAGACAATAAGACTCATATCTACAGGTTGAAGAAGGAACTGTATAGATTGAAGCAATCTCCTAGAGATTGGTATGATAGAATTGACAGTTTCCTGATGAGCTTGGGATTTACCAAGAGTAAAGTTGATTCTAACCTTTACTTCAAGGTTATGAATGATGAGTCATCTATATTGTTGTTGTATGTGGATGACTTATTCTTAACTGGAGAAGAAAATCTCATCATTGAATGTAAGAAGAAGCTTGTTGTATAATTTGAGATGAAAGACCTAGGCCTAATGCATTATTTCTTAGGTCTTGAGGTTTGGTAGAGCCCAGAGAATATCTTCCTTAACCAAGGGAAGTATGCATTTGACATACTGAAGTTTATATGTTGGAATGGAAAGCCATGAAAACACCCACGGAAACAAAGTTGAAGCTCATGGTTGATACTTCGTCAGAATTGGTTGATTCTACGTTGTAGAGACATATCATTGGATCGTTGAGTATCTGACAAATAACGAGCCAGATATATGTTTTTATGTGAAAACTTTGAGTCAATATCTGGTTGAGCCCAGAAGTTTTCACCTTGTTGTTGCAAAATATGTGATGAGATACCTTAAGGGTACATTGGACTTTGGTCTCTATTATAATGGAGATCATGACTTCAGACTGATTGGTTATACCGATTCATATTGGGTTGGAAGTGTTTCTAACAGAAAGATCACTTCGGGATGTTTTTTCAGTACGGGGTTAGCCATGACTTCATGTCAGAGTAGGAAGCAATCCAATATTACTCTCGACGCAACAGAAGCGGAATACATTGCTGCATGTTTCGCCAGTTGTGAAGCCATATGGCTTCGGAAGTTGTTGACAGGTCTATTTGATCTCGATATGGAAGCAACTGTGATTCTATGTGATAACCAGAGTTGCATAAAGATGACGAAGAACCATGTGCTCCATGACAATTCAAAGCACATAGAAATACCATATCACTTCATTCATGATATGATGCATAGGGAGCTATAAAGCTCCAATATGTTAGCATAGATGAGCAGGTTGCATATGTGTTGACCAAGCCTTTGTCTTGTTAAAGTTTTAATACTTTCGATACAATCTTGGTATAGTCCGAAATGACTTCCCTCGAAAGGGGGAGTGATGTTGATGATACTATGGTATCCTGACCAACAACAGGTAGCTCAGTTAGGATTTTATATCCTATGGGACTGATCATCCCTGGATATATCCCGAAGGTCCGATAAGGATGATCATTCATAGTACTTGTGCATGTATATGCTAGCTGTGGTCAGTAGTGGTAGCTCCGTTAGGATTTTTATAATCCAAGGGAATCTTATGATTCCTGGGAAGATCTCGAAGACCCGGTAAGGACGGTCTCTCAGAGTACCATGTCATAGCTCCATTATGATTTTATATCCTAGGGAATATTATGATTCTTGGGTAGATCCATAGGAACTATCAGAGTACCAAAAAATGTTGTTACACCTGCCTCATTCTGTTTCCGTATGATGATGATGATCTTGTTGTTCCATCCTTGTGCCATGATGATGTTGTTTCTCCAGCCTCATGTTGTGATGATGTTGTTTCTCTAGCCTCGTGTTGTTGTTGATGGTGTTGTTGATGTTGTTGTTATAGATTTTATGCTAACTGATGTTGATGTTTCAGATTCCGGCTCCATGTTGTGAACGATGATGATGATGTTATTCCATCTCCGTGATGTGAATGATGATGATGATGCTATTCCATATCCATGTTGTGAATGATGATGATGATGATACTCCAACTCCATGTTGTGAATGATGATGTTATTGATGATGAGAAAAACTTCCGATGATTTATAGATATGCTAGTCAGTGTTCCAGATGTTATTGATGTTGTTTCCCTCTCTCTTTCCTGATGATGTTGTAGAATACCCTTCTTGTTAAGGGGGAGTGTTGAAATATTATAAATGCAAATAATATTCTACTTATTATTGAGTTATTATTAAATATATCAATCCCCTTTTGTGGATTGATCATGTCAGGACTTATGTATTGGTCAAACCCTAATTGTATGAGGCTAATTGAGAATTCGGCCCCTAGGGATAATTAAAGTGGTTTTAGACACTAAGTCAAGAAGTTGGCCCTTCTTGATGAAGAGACACCACCGTAGCGCTCCTCAACTAGTATAAATAAGAGAGGCTAGCACCTCATTCATTCACTCACTCAAGTCACTCATCTAGTGCATAATTTTGAAGGAAGTTGTAGTTGTCGAAAGAAGAAGAGAGAGAGGCGCATTGCTTAGTGTTGGATATTCTCTTGTGTTTGGTCTTTTATCTTGGCATTGTATTGGAAATCTATATTAAAGAATTTTTATTGGGTTTTCTCCCCCATGAGGGTTTCCCAGGATAAATATTGTGTACCTTGTGATTGTGTATCTTTTAGCGATCTTGCTTGTGTTATTATTATCTAGTAAATTGAAAATAACTTAATAGCATATCTAAATTTAACATGGAGAACCTCCAAATATGACATCGTACAAGGGGTTTTCCCCAGATCTTCTACAATTGAATAGTTCTAGGCGGTTCTAACATTAGGATTGTAGGTAGAGCACTTTAGTACTCCTTTCGGAATATGAGGCTAAGGTTCCAAATTTTTGATCTGCAAGGGTGTTTCCGAGGGAGGGGGAGACTCTATACCTATAATATTTTGTGAAGAACCGTAATCATGAGATTGAGTGGCTACATCAATCTGAGACTTGACCATATTGACTCATAGATGGCCACCTTCATGTTCCAAGTGATTTTGAATCCCGTTCGGTGCATTTTCGGTGTTGGAGGTCCCTGAGGCATGTGTTGATTATGTGGAAATGGATTTTTCAGTATAGCGGGTGGCTGCGATATGAGCCTTGAGGCTTCCGTGATTTTGGGGCATAGGTGGGTAAGGTGACCATATTTACAAATTTTACAAGGAAGATTCACCTTTTGTTTCTCTCTTTCCCTCACCAACATTATTATATGATCAATCATTATTAGTGTCATCCTAAGATTTATTATTATTTTTTCTACCCTTACGATTATTACATCGTCCTTTATTTTTATTCCCTCTTGGTTGTTGGTTACCATTTGGGTTAGACAACAACTATACATAATGCACATACGTCGATTGGGTGGGGGTGGAGGACAAAGTCAAAGCTTGTCCTGCTATAGGATAGATTAGAGACAAATATTTCAACTAGTTCGTCACCAAGTATGTAGACTTAGCAGCTGCAGAGCCTATGATTCCATCAACATGGGGCCTAAGATTTTTTCTAGGGTCATTGTTTGACCATGGTGCATCGGGAAGAATTTCATAAAGAATCCCAGATTGAGCATATATGAGGTCCAATTGTTGGGCTTTGAAAATGGCTTCTTCCTCAGATGTTACTCCAAATGTAGAGACATCCTTCGAAATATAAGGCAATAAGGACTTAAGGAACTATTCCAATAGAAACTATGGAGGAATGTACGGTTTGATCAACCTCTTATATCTATGCCACTCTTGGATATGGTCTAAGATATGCGTGGATTTATCTTAGCGGAAGGTCGACAAAATTTCTATCTCGACATCGTAATGAACTGGAAACTGGAATTGGTTGAGAAAGACCAATACCATCTGATTGAAATTTCCATATGTTCCCCCTGGTATCTCAATGTACCATTTTGCGGTGACCCCCGTGAGGGTGCGTTGAAATATCCTCAAACAAATAGAATCATCATTTAGGGAGTTACATAAGCACCATAGATGAAAGGTAGTGAAGTGATCATATGAATCCTCACTAGTCTTACCTTCGAATTTTGGAATGTCTAAAGGAAGCTTGGTGGGGACGAGGAGCCATGATGGATCAGGACGCACATGGTCATTCATTAATTTCAACGAATCTGACAGATTAAGCGTGGCCAGAAAAGGGAGTCAGGGTTGCGATGTTTGATCCCATGATCTCGAGAAAGATTGGGGCTGAGGGATTGTAAACCATCCAAGGTTCTGGTATATACCATGGCCCTATCCGATAGGATAATATCCTCCTCCAAACTAATTCATGATAGGTTGTATGGGAACCATACCCATGGAAGCGGCATGATGAGGATTATATATGTTGCCCCCAGCCGAAGGAACTCCATGCTGGGGGTTTCCCATACTGTGAAACTGACTCCCTCCAGATGGAACACCAGAGGAGGACAAAGGGGATTCAGCATAATAAATGTGTTTTTTGGAATCAGCATGGGGGAAGAGGGAATAAAGGATGAAATATAAGAAGTGAACTCTCCACCCTGAGAACTCCATCCTGGAACATTGAAACTAGGATTAGGCCATGAGGAAGGAGGATTCCAACCTCGAGCTATAAGATTCTCTTAGGGGAATATGACCTCCTGCAAAATGAGAAAGGAACATGGGAAGTTGTGCCAGCAAACCAAACTACAGGATTCATTGTTAGTCGTTGGAATGGAGGATGAGAGTTGCAATGTCATGTTGGGCATACAAAATAGGGATTAGAGGTCAAAGGTATTGACTGAGAATCATGACTCAACATACCAAAAAGGGATCTGAAAGGGTTTGTTCCTGTGGGTTGAGTAGAACTCACATTTTGGGCATCACTAGAGGAGAGAACCGACACCCACATCGTCGAGGATGAAGGAGTTGAAGGGATCCCACTAATCACAAAGAAGGGATTAGAAGGACTCCTGAAGACGCGTTGAGCGACTCAGTACTCATAGATGGATGATCATGAGTCTAGGATGTGGAGATATAAGTACCACATTTATTAACTCTACACATTTTAGAAGGTGACTTTGGTAAAGTATCAATATCTTGATTGGTAGCTTCCACCAACAATGAGATCGGTGAGAGGATAGTCTTGCCCACGATGAATGGGAACTCGAGATATAATACAAAATTCTAAGACCAACTAATAATCAAAGAGCACGCCAAAAAAAATCAAAAGGGCAATGCACCGCAGAGCGGATATAGTGGCTAAAGGGTCTCCCTTAGAAGTAGGTATAATACACCCAAGGGGGACTTGAGACTCCCTTCAAAATATTGGAGATATCGGAATCATTTATAAGGGCCCCTCATGGGATTAACAACATGATCCCGGTCGAGGATCCCCTGGAGAGTTAATCCTCCATAAAGTTTGTGTTCTTTAGACCCTTGCCCATTTCGGGGTACCTACAGAATAAACCCTAGAAGTAACCTATGTGGCTACCTATGTGAGCAAATGGAGTCACCACATGCAGCAATGCCGCAGGGATAATAGTACAAGTGCAGTGCCAGGTATGGGTAGGGTAACAAAACCCGAAATATCATAAGCATCGCATCTCACGGAGGTAAAGGTGCTAGAAAGACCCCAAAATACGAATATAACCCCAGAAATATCTCGGCTAAGAAGGTATTAGAGGTATATCCCCACAACCAACCTCACGTGACCTCACGATTAACTTTCCGATTGACAAGATTCTAATATTATTTATTCTACAACTGGGTTTCACCTCTCCTTGGTTAGACACATATGTTTAGTTTAATAGCCTTGGAGAAGTTTACTCACAAAATCTATTCCAAGTTAATAGCCTTGGAGAAGTTTACTCACAAAATCCTATTCCAAGGCCCTATGTCCTATACTTGTTTGTGCACCCCGAAAAATAAAATTGTTTCTAATCAATTTTAATTAATCAACATTAATGAATTTTACTTACTCAAGGGGTGCAATCGTGAAACTGATGGTATTACGATTCATCATATAAAAATAAGAAAATATAAAAACACTATTAAGTACTAGTCTTGAATTTCAAAGAGATAATATGTTTCTAAATGCAATCTTTCCAATGCAATCTCTACAATTTCAATGAAATGCAATCTCTCCAAATGTGTCAAAATCAATGCAAAGTAATCAAAAGTGCAAATTCCATATGAAAATAAGCATATATTTTTTTATTTTTGATATAAATAAAATAAAATGCAAGGACAGAATAGCAAATTCACAGGCAAACCCTACTGCAAGAAAAAAGAGACAAGCCAAGCAGGATACCAAGAAGCACACACTTAGAACAATGTGCAAAGACAACCAATGAAAAAGATGATAAGAAAGAAATCCGCCCAAAAATTCAACAATAAAAAGACTTCCTATCACTCTATAGGCACTTAACAGTCAGAAAAGGGACCTAAAAAGACTCAACGACCAACAAAAATCACCCAACAAACACCAAACTTATCCAACAAGACTAAAAAGATAATGTACGTGACTTTTTGACCAATAATCACATATATATGCTCCCTAAAGGTAGAAAACTCACATATATACACAACTATCAAGGGAAAAACCATGTATACCAAGAAAAACAATGTCAAGGCATGGGTTATGCCAAGAAACTCATATGCAAGGTAAAAAAATAGACTGTCAAGCAAAATGGGACAAGGAAACTCGGGCTAACAGAGAGAAAATCAAGGAGAAAAACACTCCAAACCCCCCAAAAGGAGATCAATCCCCAGTATGGTCACCAATTATGTTACAAGGAAAATATCTCTATGGCTAGGGGTAAACCACAACAGACAGAATGACACGCATAAATAAAATATAATCCCATGTATGCTATATAAATGAAATTCTAACCAGACAAGAGTAAGAGCCTACTTCGTCCGGACGTTCGGAGAAGACCATCGTTGAGCACATAACCCAAAGATTTATACCTACAAATTGTCCTCAACAACCAAGATACACAAGCATATGGTGATAATATATAATGTTAACATATAGATTAGCATAATCCATTAACATACATGAAAAATACTTCCGTGGAATAATAATTCAAATATTTTCAAGATATCAATTGGACGAGAAAAGAGTATTTCTATTAAAATAATTAGCATAAGTATATAAGTGAAAAACATTATAATGACACATATCATAATCGAGAAACTAAGTCCCTCCATCTGGGTCTCCACCACTTCAATCCTCCACCAAAGGCAAGATCATATATAGGTGTCAATGAGGTTCTCCATCACAAAGAAGGAAGAGATCGGGGGCTGAACAAAAGGAGTTCAGGATTTCAAGGACAAATGGATGCAAACTCAATATGAAGTGAAATTTCTCCAGAGTGTCTTTTCTCTCAAAGTTGAATTGTTCTCTTTTCAAGGCTTGGATATGAATCAATTTATATCCTTCAAATGAAAATGAAGGGTCGAGTCAGAGATTTTCTAGTATATGGAAGGACAAGGATCATGGATCCCGTGACATGGCATGGAAACCTGACATAATTTTTAATTTTGAGCACCAAATATGATGTACGTGGGATGTAGTGGAGCAACCTGCGTATACGCTTGTTGTATCATTGATAGGGCGTGTATATGTGGAAAAATATGTTTTTTTTTTTTTTTTGGAATGAACAAAAAGGGACTTCAAGTCTGCAGAGGGAAAATGGAAGGCCATCTAATCTAGTTGCATGGAGTGAGGAAAAAAATGTTGTAACACCAAGTGAAACTTAAATAGATCAGTCTATGATCAGATTTAAACTCCCATAGTTGTTCACCAATAAAAACTTCATCTATTTTCTCACACAAGCAATGCGAGCAAATTGGATAATCCACTACACATGCACCATTGTAGGTATTGTAGGTGAAATTACCAAAATTCGTCCATCTAGCTAACCCATTAGAAATGACCATGTCAAATTCCCCACATAGAGCAAGCAAATTATCCCCAAAAAGGTTGCATCTTTTGTTTTCCTCTAAAACTCTTGTCCACTGAAGATTGTTTTCTTTTGTAAGCCAAATTGGATTGCAATCTTCCTTACAACGAAAAATAATAGCTTGTTCACTTCCAGTCCTAGCATTGAAATCACCCATTATAAGGACTTCGCTTAGTTGAGAGTGTTGAAATTTAAATATGGTTCAGATCTGTAATATTTCTTAAAATACTTCTTGCTAGTTTATAATTTATTCACAGTGAATATGCAGATATACATGAACAAAAATAGAATAGAAGCATGCACGATAACACAAGGATTTTACCCTGGAAAAACCCTCTCAAGCTTGAGGAAAAAAACCAACAAATGATTTTTCTTATTAGCAAATGAATGAGCTAGGAGAAGATACAAATTTACCACAACCAAATAGGCTTACAACCATGAGAGTTTTTTGTCCAGATCTATCTTTAAAGCTAGCTCAAATTCTGGTAGAAGTTTGCATCTCGAAACTTGAAAACAAATTGTCCTTGCTGCAAAGATCCCACGAGCAGCAAAGCTTCCTCCTTCGATGTGTCTTCAATGAATATTCAATATCATTTTTTCAAGCATTGAGGAGTCTTATTAATAATAATTATTTCTCCATAACTCACTATGAAACTTGTCTTCATCACTTGACTTAACTAAGATAACTTGTCTTAGTAACTCAACTTACCAACTTAAGAGGTGTATTGCACCTTTCATGCTCATGTGTTTCCAAGAGACAAATTTTGTCTCTATCTTTTGCAATAGGCACTAACCTAGGTCCCTGCCTCCAAGGATAAGCTTTGCAGTTCCAAAACAATAGTCTTAAGGACACTTGGGTAGAACCTGATTTCTACTTGTTTTGGCCTACAAGATTCAAAATTGAGTCTTCACCCCTATTTTCCCATACTGTCTTTATCGCATAGTTTCATGCTAATGAATTTGTTGTCGCTTCTTGGATACCACCTTGCTGTCATGTTTTAGAATGAGGACCGAAAAAGGAAATAACAACTTTTCCTTTGAACAACCATGCCCTTTTTCCCTCATCCCTTGCTTCCCTAACCTTTGACTTCTCTTCCCTTCTTTCCTCTTATTGTCTAATAGTTAAATATTTGTCTAGAAAAAAACAAGATCCCCTCAAGAGTTGCTTCTTGCCTAGGATAATTTGCTTGTCACGTGTGCTTGACATGATGACTTTTATGGGCCTATCTCTCTTGTCACTAGGATTACCCACCCTCCACGCTTGGAAAATTCGACCTTGCCAAAGAAGCTTGTCCTTTAAAAATTCACTTGCAAGATCAAGAGTACATTCATTTTTTCCATAATATCTTACACCTTTGATAATTATGTTTTCTACTTTGACTTGTCTTTCTTTGATTTATCTATCTTGCATGTTGCTCCCCTGGTTGTTTGCTTCTTTTTCCATATTAGCAGAGTTGCTAATAACTTGTGCCCAAGTTTTGGAATTATTTGTAAAACCTCCTTTCTCTTCATCCCTTGATTTCACTCCCTGGGTGTATGCTTGTTCAACTGCTTTCCCTTCAACTTTGGATGTTTTAGAGCTTAACCCATCTCTAATTTTCACAACAGATTCTTTCATGATTTTCCAGGCATCCTTCATGCCTTTCCATTCAACCTTTCCTACCAAAAGGGTTTCTTGCAACAATGTCACTTGATATTTTAAAACTTTATTGCTTTCTGCAAAGTCCTGATTTTCTATTGTCAATAGATGGATTTTAAGGTCTCTCTCCTTCTCTTTGAATTCCAAAACCTCCAATATCCTCTTGACATTTAGTAACTCTTTCACATAAAGGTCAAGTGACCAGGTGAGAGGTGTGGATGTGGGACTGTACAAGGCATAATAATTGTTTCCTTTAGTCCTATTGTTGCTACACCCTTGCAAAAGAGGCTTGTTTGAAAGTTTATTACGAAGGGCCAATTTTTTATTTGTATGCTCCCATTTTAGATAGGCAATGCTACATTTTAAAATACCTCGAAACTGTTTGGAATTGACCCAAACCCACTTCCCTACTTTGTTTGAAGAGACAATTTCCACTTGACCTAAATGGTTTGTTTCACCAGATACAGATATCTCTTGCCCATTTTTCATGTATGTTGAATACATTTCCATTTCCATAAGGGACAAGAAAAAACACAAAATAGGGAACATGAAAATACCTATCTTCTTATTGGGGACAATGGACTGAAAACTTCCAGGAGCCCACCTAAAACTATGGCAGACTGTCCCTTGCAACTACATGCCAAACTAGTCATTGTTCCTCGTATACTGCTCATGTTTCCCTCGCTCCATCATTGTTCCCCTTGCTCTGTCCCTATCGCTAGCAAATATATATGTCAATCCCATCACTGTCCCTCATAGCTACATTCCAAACCCGTCATTTATCCTTGCAGACTACTCATGTTCCCCTCGCTTTGTTCCTATTGCTAATAGAGAATGGTGGTTTTTTGTTTTTTGTTTTTTTTACCTTGAAGCAGCGGAGGAACGGTCTGTAGTTTATAAATTAGAGATAAAAGTGATCAGTGACCACTAACGGGTGGTTAATCCCATGATGAAAAATGGAATTGACCCCATAGTGAGAAACAATCAAAGAATGGGAAGACTAAGTTCTCATACTAGTTCAATCACCACTAATGGGGATGTGTGGCAGTGTCCAATGCATTTCGGGGATTTTGCCCCAATTTCATCAAGATTTTTCAAAGTATTTTCAAATTCCATCGATTGTTAGTTTATCATAATGTTAGTTGGGCCATTCCGAGATTTTGAATGAGCACATATATGGTTAGATCGGGTGTTGGCATAACATATCAGCATGGACGGTTAGGGTTTCTTTCTGCAACCGCTCCCACTCCTAAATGAACTCGGATTGAGGATGTTTTTAGGAAGGTTTACGAGAAAAGGAGGGATCGATCCTCAGATTTAGGGATTTTTAAAAATATCTTCTCTAGTATATGAAACCTATATCCCACCCTTCCATAGAGGAATGCATTTATTACTTGGAAAAGGATTTTTGAAATTCTTTGTTGAAATAGCTTGCATCATTGAATGTGAATAGGGTTTATAGACTTCCAAAAACTCTACAAACTGGGTCTTCTAAATTTTGAATTTTGTTTCTGCAAGAGATACCTCGAGAAGAACATTATTTTTATAAATGATTTGTTTTACAGTTGGGTCTTGAGCATGCTTTCTCTGCACCTCTTTTGAAATTAATGATTAAGTCTTTCTATATCTTTTAGAATGAACCTTTCTGTTTTTCTCCATTATCTTTCGAAATGTAATGAGTATTGTTTTTCTAATCGAAGGAAAGCTATGGGGATTGGGATATTCCAATAAATATTTTATAAACAAATATTTGGAGACCATTCTCTAGTGCACTTCGTGGATATCTTAAGTAATTAAATTTGAATCTTGAGTTTGAAGAGTGATTTTAATATTGCTATCCATAATTTGTTTCTTGCAATGATTATTGGTAATAAAGAGGTGGCTTTCAACCAGCTATTTAATGTGTGGCAGGGTGCTATCTTTAAGAACAAGTAAGAAATCATGGTTGAGCTCTCTCACAAATCCTAACTCATACTTTTTGTGTGATATTTGAATTTATCATTGGCTATGGTCGATTGGGGAGGTGACATCCCCCCTCCTACCTCTGACATCGAAGCATGTATATCCCTAGTAGAAATGCTTGCTAAATTTTCAAAATCATGGGTATCTCGTTTCATAAAAAAACCCATGAGATACTTGAATTTCTACTACCCACAACCTCTTGTCAAATGAATATGAAAATGGAAAGCTAATGATTAATTGGGAAATTTACAGGGTTGTGGAATTCCCCTAGGGCCATGGAAATATGGATCTAGAAAAATTGGCAGTCCCTAACCAAGGGAAAATTGGTTCATTTTTTATACAGAAGAGGGTTTTACACCTTTCTCTTTGAGTCAAAATATGATCGAGACCTCATTTTTAGAAGTAGAATGTACTTCTATAGCATCCAAAGAGTGTATCTGAATAGATGGACATTGGATTTCAATTCAGAAAATGGCATACCTTCAACAATACATGTCTAAGTTTGTCTTCCCCATTTCCCTATTCACTGCTAGAATGACACTATCATGAGATCTATAGGAAATCCCCTAGGTAAATACATCTATTGTATAGAACCAAAGGACTCGATGTTTTCCTGTGCATGAATTTGTTTAGAGGTAGATCTAGAAAAAGGATTTCCTAAGGCCATTCAACTTACCTTGGATAAATGGAAGCATGTCCAACTAGTTTACTATGAACGAATTCCATTTAAATGTTGTGAGTGTCATGAATATGGCCACTTTACCAAAAACATACTCTAAAAATGCCCATGTATAACAAGAAACACAAGAAAAAGATTACCAATGGAAACATGCCAAGAAAAAGAAAAGAAATAATCATTGGACAATTTCCTCCTTGAAAACAAAGCAAGGGAAACAGGCAGTATCTCCCTTAAACAGTTCTGGAACCAGGAAATAATCTGGCCAACCACGACAAGTTGGATCCATAGTGGACCCACCTCACAACAACAATGACAACTCAGCCAAAGGCTCTCAAGGTAAAGATATTAGTCCCTCTCAAAACAAGTATGTAATTATCTCCCAAGGGGAACATATCCATAAAATGATAGCTTCACCTTATACAAATACTGGAACCTCTTATGAAATTCCAATATTAGAAGAAAATCTTGAATCAGACCCATTGCCAATATTAAAAAAATTGTATTTGAACATGAGGTAGAACTAGAACACTCCCCATCCCAGATTCTTTATTCCTTAGGAACTATCCGCCATCATCAAGATATGCACTCCTTAGATTTCCACCAATCAAATGAGGTACTAAAGAAGAGGTAGCCAAGGGAAAAACCTAAAAAAGAAGGGGGAGAAAACCCTCCAAAGAAAGGCGAGAGCAACAAGCTAATCATGAAAGGGATTTGGTTAAGAAAAGCACATTGGAAAATTATGGCACATGACAATGAACCACAAGAAATAAAAGTGGTGTTCACCCCCCAGTGGGGGGACCCCATAAAACTAGTAATAAACGATAGAGGCCATTTCCTAGAATTGTAGGGGATTACGCAGTGGAAATAAAGGTGGAATTAATGAAGGATTTACTAAAAATTGAAAGGCCTAAAATATTCCTACTCTAGGAAACAAAGCTTGGGGCAAGGGAAACCTTAGACATTAGCAAGAAAGAATAGTTCAATAGCAAAGGACATGCAATCGGTGTGAGAGGAGCCTATGGTGGCATCAACACAATCTAGAATAGATCCCTTGTTTTTTATGAACCATAGTTTTCAATATCAACATCGGATTTTGACAAGTCTCACTCATCTACATACGTGTGAGAATTTCAATATTGTGAACATATATATGCCCACATATTATAATGAAAAAATGGAATTCTAGGAATCTTTGTTAGCTGTGAGGGATTCATAATACTGACATAGAAGCATTGTGACAGGATATTTTAACACCATAATTGGTTGGAATGAAAAATTAGGAGGCAATATCATTAGAGATCCCTTTTTGGAAAATATGGAGGATCTTATCTCACTCTAGGATCTCATTGATGTAAAACCAAACAAGGAAATAATTCCATAGAATAACAAAATGTTTTCGCATGGGAATATTGCAACTAGAATTGATCACTTCCTGGTGCAAAGTTCCTTTCTTAACTCTTTGAGCTCAATCTCCTCAAGAATCATGCCCTGGTCAACCTATGACCACAGGCCCATCTCACTTGAGGTCAATGAAATTACAGACTATGGTCTTATTCCTTTATGATACAACCCTCTCTAGAGACAAGACAAATTTGTGATGGATTTCATTGTGAGAACATGGAGTAATTAGATTGTGGGGTCACTTGTTTAAATCTTGGAACAAAAACTTTGAGCCACAAATAAATCTCTCAAGGAATGGGACAAAAAATCAACTCCCACCCCCAAATAAAGAAATCCCCAAGAGAAAAGAAACATTGGAGTAGATTCAATCCCTTATGGAATCTGAGCAGGTTACTCAAAGTCTTATGATGGAAGAAAAATAAGACTTTCTCACCTGCCAAAAATATCTTAGGTTAGAGGAGGAATGTTGGAATTTAAAGTCCCAAAGCCAATGGTTGACAACAAGAGATAGGAACACGAGTTTTTCGTAAACAAGTGTGTAATGATCCAAATGCTTAAAATATCATAACAGAAAATAAGTACACGCCATGTACAAAATGTGAGCATGGATCACAACTCCAAGATAGATAAGTTATACAATAACTCAAATAATAGGAGAATCCCCTCCAAATAACCAATTGCATTCATACATCACAATTCACATGTCTACAATAATGGTTAAGAACATGTGTTTTCTCCTAAGAGGTCGCAAGTTCAAATCCAGAGGGGGGTAGGGTATGTATACATTTGTATACTTTACCAGTCAAATCGTTGGGTGGAGGGGGTCCCTTGTCCCACAAAAAAGGGTGTCTCATACACCAATTTGGTATATGGCTTGGTCGTGACCTTAAAATTAGATTATTAAATTATTATTATTATTATTATTATTATTATTATTTTATTAATGTATGCATTATCTCTATATATACCTATTCACACCTACACATGAGGCCCCTTTACTATTAGACTGGTCCTATTACATATATATTTACACATTACATGTATGTTTATCCCCCATACATGCCCCCCTAGGGTCATATGATCTACATTTAACCCTATATATTCTCTCTTTGGGTCATAACATAATAACCTCCAAAAAACTTTGTCCTCAAAACTTTGCAATTAAAGGCTTCACATGTGATGAAACCAAGTAATATGATTTTCTTATGTTCTTACTTTCTTCTTTCCATTAATGATGATCCATCCATCCAAAACAAATTATTTTTGGTTGTAATCCATGGTGGCTAGTTGTTGCATAATTTTATTTCCCTTGATTCCATGTATTGTTGTTGAAACTTCTCCAATTTGTAGTAGTTGTTGGTCTATGATAATATCTTGTTGAATAATGGTTTTGTGATGCCATATTCCACGAATATTGATGATTATTCCATCTTCTTCATCAAGAATGTTTATATTGATCTTCTTGTCTTCACTGAAATCGTTCTTGATAATGAGGGTGTCGATATGGTTCCACATTTGACGGTTTTTCTTCATTCTGCACACCAATTTTATCTATCTTCTTTTCATAGTCAATTGAATCCTCTATCCTCTTTTCTTGGTATTTGATTACTCTAGCCTTGGAGATAATACCATCATGCTTGACATGTACATCCTCTAGATTAAGTTCAACTTCTTCAAGTATCTTTTGGTGACCTTCTTGAATCTTGTCTTCTTTCTGCTTTTGGAGTTGCAATGTCACCCTATTTATCAAATTTTGATGTCCTTATTCAATTCTGGATTGCATTTCTGATTTTATCTCATCAATATTTAGGGATTCCTCAACCTTCTTGCAAAATTCCTCTTCAAGTCTTTTGGTAGATTCTCCATCCAAGATCCTTGTTTCTTCTTGATTTTGATCATTATTCTTGTCTTCTTTCAATCTCTTAACCTCATCCAATAGTTTTTTATTATGGTTTTTTAATCTACATATCTCTTCATCTTTATTTTTCAATTCTCCCCTTGAATCATCCATTTCCCACTTTTCTTTTCTACTATTTTCTTGCTTTAGGTTCTTAACCTCCTTAATGAGTGATTCATTAAGGGATTGCATGTTTGAAGAACTTATTGTTTTTTTTTTAATATATTTTCTTAGCTCCTCACTATCCGTTTTTCAATTTGGAGACATTTTATTTTTATTCCTTTAACTCCTCTTGAATTTTATACATCTCCTCCTTTTTTGTATCCCTAATCCATTTATTTCAGAAGAATCCTTCAATTTTTTCCCATGTGATATTCAATATAGTATCATGATCAATACTCATCCACCATCTACAAGCTTCACCAAATAAACAATGTTTTTTCCATTACATCATTTATGCCATATTTATTTACTATCCTCAACCATTCCATGGGATTGATTTCATCTTTATCTTCATCTCCACAAAAGCTAGGTATTGCCATTGATTCTTAATTGAGGTCTAACCCAAAAATCAACTTACAACCTCAATATATTAGGAATAATGATATCAAATAGTTATAATCCATGTTCCAATTTAATATTCTATGTTTTCACTTTTCAATGGATTTTGAATCAACTCAATCAAACATGTTGATCAAACGTTATGATAGTTTTAAGTGAACATACCTTTGAAAACCCTGATTTGGAGTATATCATTTTGGACGACCTTCCTTCTAATGTAATTATGAAATTTTATCCCTTTTGAGTCTGAAATGTTGGCCTCTACTACTTTGATATGTCATCTCTGCAACACCATAGGTCTGACCAAAATTTGAAGTGTCGAGTGAAAGTTATGATAACTTTACCAAACCTTTCTAATTTTTGGACTATTCTGGAGGGAGAACTTCTATAGAATTCCATGCGTCCAAAATTGGATAACTGATTCTGAAATTCATACCCAAAATACTAAGGACTTTCCTCTTTCTAATGCAACTTTTCTCATAGAATTTGGATCATCTCTAAAGAAGATATGACATTTTTACCCGAAAAACATGTTTGAGAATAGTAATAGGACTAGTAAAAAACCCTATCTTCCATAGGATGTATCTCTGAAAGTGTAATGACCCAGAAGCTGAAATTTGTACCAAAAGTAACCTAATATGTATTCTAAATATACTCCAAATTTCGTTATCTGAAGTGACCCCAAAAAAAATTTATAGCAAAAATTCCAAGATGACTTTCTTGAGGAAACAAAACCCTAGGATCGATGCTCTGATACCAACTATAATGAAGAAAATGCTTAAAATATCATAACAGAATATAAGCGCACACCATGTACAAAATGTGAGCGTGGAGAACAACTTCAATATGGATAATTTATACAATAACTCCTTAAATAATAGGAGAACCTCCTCCAAATAACCAATTACACTCATAGATCACAATTAAAATGTCTACAATAATGTATATTTGATCTCTATATACACCTATTCAAACCTACACATGAGGCCCCTTTACTATTAGGACAACCCTATTACATATATATTTACACATTAAATGTACATTTAACCCCTATATATGCCCTTGTTTGGGGTAATTTCATCTACATTTAACCCTATATATTCCCTTTTGGGTCATAACAAAGTGTAGGTTCATGTATGGAGGAAAAATGTTAAATAAATTTGGTTAGCCCATGGGGAAATTCTTCATTCCTTTGAGGAAATCAAGGGGGGTGAAATTCTCACATTGTTTTGATCTGTACTCTGAAACGGATGGAGAAAACCCATAAGAGACAACATAAATGTTGGAAAATATTCCAACCTTAGTCATTCAAGGAGAATGAAAATCTTATGTAAGAAATTAGAGAGGAGGAAATAATGAATGCCATATGGGATCTCGATCCTGAGAAATATCCCAGGATGGATAGGTTCTCAATACATTTTTATCATGCATGTTGACACACCATTAAATTTGATTTGATAAGAATGTTTCAGTTTTTGCACAAATCTTATAGAAGTCGGGGGACGGCTAAAAACTTTGCCTTTTTATCTCTCATTTTGAAGGAATCCAATCCCTCCACCTTTTCCAAATTCAATCCCATCTCTCTGTGCAACATTTATTACAATATTATCACTAGTACATATGGGCATATTATCCCATGAAATTTTTCCATGTTTCCATTAGTTTCATATTTTTTTTAAACAGGGCGGGATTTTCGTCTATATTGCCATGAAAGTTCGTCTCAATATCCACGAATAGGTTATTTTAACCTAGTCAAGATTTTCTTCGCTATAACGACAAACTTTTGTGGCAATAGCGAAGAAAATTTTGTTTATCTTATTGGTCGGTGTTAACGACTAGTTGACTATTTGATCTATATATACCTGACTTTAAGAGACTTTGCGACACAATTGCTATAGTTGTGACACTGTTCTTGGCTTTTGTTTGAGTTGTTTATTTTTTCCATCACCCACCGATTGAACAAATCCAATTCTCGATCTACATAGCTCGGATTTTGAACTTGCAAGATTAGTATGTTTTTTTTTATTGATGTACTCATTTAACTTGTAAATTTTTGTTTAAATGTCCAAATTTCATGTAGCTTTTTTTTTCCTTGATAATATATTATATGTGTAGTACCATATTTCATGTCTTTGGTTTTTGGATCTAGTTAGTATATTCTATGGAAAAGGGTATGTGGATTCCATAATATTATAGGTTTATGGAATCCACGTACCCTTTTACCTTCAATTGTAGCTATAATGTCTCTCTCTTTTCATTGATAAAGATATGGAATTGCTCTTGAAACTCAACCCTGATCGGTGAAATGATAGTAATTGATTGTCATTTTCTTCTCTCTTTTATTTTTAAGAAGTAACAAAAAAACACCAACAAAGCTTGATTGAAGCTTTGATACCACTTGTTTCATCCCTAGTACCCAAAAGGGATCACACTTGCATAAATTGAAAATAATATAACAGTGACAATAATGGTTGGGATACTTGCACAGCTAATGGTTTGCTAGCACTTACTAATTCAATTAAATGAAGGAAGAAATATCCATGAATAAAATCTTAAAGTTGATTGTTATATTGATAAATGATAAGTTATGGTATATATAAGATAGGGAGGAAACTCATGTTTATAACAATAATATACATAAACACTAACCCTAAACTTAAGTTAGGTATATATGTCGGTATTATATAAAAAAAAACATTTGTACACATATGACCTTATTATAAAGATGTTATCTATGTCATGATTAGGCACATAACAATCACTTTTAACTAACCACCTTCAACCATCTTAGCTTATGGTTAGCCACATTTAACTTTATTGGATTATGACTAAGCATCTTTAACAAATGAACTTATGATTATATACCATAGTCTTCCAATATAAATAAAGTATATTTGTTTCAACTTTCTCAATAAAATCCACATACTCTTTTCTTATATGTGATGTTGTTTCTCTCATTTTTTTATAATCACATGCAATTCTAGATGTAGTGATTAAATTTAGTTTGTAGTTGATGTAACTTGTTTATACACTATTAATAAGGATCAGTATCTAAAATATAAAAAAAATCATGGTGAAATCTATGATAACATGATGGAATCTACTAGTCAAACAATGAAAAATGAGAACATGCCAAAGTGTCTTAGAAAATAAAACTGTGACCAGTGTAAGTAGCATAAAATTGTGACCGTTGTATGTAGATGAAAATCAACACGTCATAATTTAAACCAACCCAACCCAATTGTGGATGACAAGTGGTTGGCATTCTTTTTTTAGTGGTGAATTTCAAAGATTGACATTTTGTCTACAAAACAACTTAGAGGCTAGTGTATGGTGTCGAGTGATTCAAGTTTGAGAAATTTTGACCACTTTCGTTAAATGGTGTGTAATTATTTTCCATGGTTATTCAGTACACACTACTCTATAGTACAAATTGAAGCATATCTATCTTAATAGTTAATCGATAATCAATAAAAAAAATCATGTCAAAATGTCTTAGAAGAAATAATTGTGAGGATTGTAGGTCACTATAAATAAACATATCATAATCGAAAGGAGTAGCTAAAATATAAAAATTTGACAACTTACTATTTGGTATGGTGTAGGTAAGACAATTACTTCTTAGGACAAGGATTTGTCACTATGAACGAAACTGACAGGAAGCTTGCTCGGTTAAGAGCGACATTAGAGGCGAGGGAAAATGTTATTGCCTTTGCTATGACTGCAGAGGCTTGCAAAAAAAAAGACTTTTAATAACAACAGCTCAAAGACATTGTAGGGAGAAGGGGCACGCCGAAGGTCATTATGAATATCGTCCCTTGGTAAGAGGATTCAATATTTAATGTATTCTCTGTAATAATTAGTATGTCATGAATTTTAGTAATATTTCTTATCGGGATTTTTATATTTTCTTTACACACTAACTTTTTTGCGTTGTTTTTAAATATATAGATGACGCCCCCAAAATGTTGACCTCCAGAGAGTTATTTGCCAAGTACTAGCAGAAATACTCCTTTACAGGGTGATGAACTTCGAGATCAGAATATTGAAGTTGTTGATCA
>SNQJ01S0012782.1:81902-128390 GCA_010110895.2 Picea sitchensis | reverse complement strand
TATATAATTTTTTTTAAAGAAAAACAGTCTAGTAATTGTGTCTATGAAAACATAATTATATATAATTTATAATTATATAAGTTATATAGCATTCATTTATTGCTTTTCGATCCTAACCAAAATGCCTTATTAACAATTCCTTAAAAACAAACGAAACTTCAAAGTATAATCTAAATTTCTTTTAGCAAATAATTTTCAAAAGTAAAAAAGGTACTTATATACTATTAAGTCTTATGTAGTAACACAGTACATAAAATTGTGATGTAATTTATGTCTAAGGTTAATAAGTATATAAGAAAGAAAGAATGACTCTCATTATATTTTCCCATACAATTTGTATTTACTGTTTTTTTTTTTTTTGATAATCCATCCACTACCATGTTATTGTTTTTGTAGACATGTGCAAAAGATTATATGAAAAAAGAGATTGGAGAGTGAAATTTTTCAATTTTGGTTCTTGTTTGATTTACTGAATGAAGGGAATCCCCACATATTTGGATGTGTTCTACTCCATATACTTGAGCCAACATTAAAACCACTTCAAGTGCCAACAATTCATTGTAATTATTCGTTCCATATCCAACACTTGTTTTGAAAGATTAATATGTGCATTATCCCTCCAACACCACCCCTACGAGGGGTTTTCTAGGAGGCAACATTTAAGTAAGCCCATGGAATAGACCTTTTGAGATCATATTCTTCTAACTGATGTATCACTTGCTTATCTTGAATCTAGGGAAAATACTTTAGAACATCTGGAGCTTGTACAACACATTTCAAATGTGATATTTCTTTTTCCTCAAATAGTTTCAAGTTTCTAGTTAGCCATATTCCCCAAGAAATATTTAAATAAAATGTTTTGAACCTTCTAGTTAATTTTTTAGTGCATCTTCTCCTAAATGCCTCCTCAATGGAATTGTCTACCCTAATATTTTTTAAACTAATCATACCTTCCACCTTTTTCCAAAGCTTCTTTGTAAATGGAAAATATAGGGTGTGTGTAGAAAGATGGAGGACAAAAATGTGGCAAGGGGGTCAACAAGAACTCGCACTCACAGGAATGTGTGTGTGTTCCTAGGAATGTGCATGCATTCTTGATGTTAGAGGTTCAGAAAAACCAAAACCTCCACTTAGTGTGTCACGCAGGAACGTTGACAGGAATGTATGTGCATTCTTAGGAACACGTGCACATTCTTAGCAACAAGTACACATTCTTAGGTATGTGTGCATGTTCTTGTTGTGCCCTTTCATAAGGAATCGTAGGCGTGATTTGTGCCCATTTGCATAAATGAAAAATCACAATTTCATTTCATTGAGATAGAGAGGAGAAAAGAAACAAGCAAAGACTCAATAGATCTTTCCACTGTGTCCAAATCAAGCCAGGTATGCTTGTGTAAGGTACCACATGTATTATAATAGAATGAAACAAAAATATTGCAAAGAATAACAATGGAACAACACAATAGATGAAACCACAACACCAAATAATACATTTATTGATAGGAAACAATGTTCACTTGCATCTTCGAGGGGGCAACCTCCAGGAGAGAAGCGCTCTATTACAATAATTCTCAATACAAAACTTCGCATACCCTCTACTTATATTTATACTAAATCTATCTATCCAAAAGAACAATCTATAGGAAGATCATTCTAGAAGCAGATGCTTCTATTAAGTCTTCTTACATTTGTCTTATTCTTCATTTATTTCTAGGCCTTTATTATATGGAAATATATTATTCTCAACCAATCACATTGCAAGTATAGAAAATGGAAGAGATCATCATGGAATTTTATTGTGGATGGAATCTTCAGATAACACAACAAAAAAAATATCCATTTATTGTAAAAATATGTTCACCAAACACTACCCACAAAGATATTTGTTGGCTGCAATAGTAGTTGTACAATAACACACACAAAGCAAACAAAACCTAGAATTTCACCACAATCCTCCTAAATCAACTATAGAATATCCACTCCTTTACCCTTGTTTTCCTTCTCTAATCGTTTGTTGCAAACCATCTATCGCAAAGGTCCTCATGAGACAATTGTAAGACATCTAGTGGGGCCACGTGGGATGCCCCATACTCAACCCACAGGAATTCCCTAAACATGATTTCTCTGAAACCCTCTATAAACATGCATTTCTATGAGCTCGACTTCATCAAGAAATATCCTTAAACCTATTGCATACCTTGGTATCTCCTCAACTAAAAGAAAACTTCTAAGTGAAGCTCCAATGTTAGTATTGAATGGACTACTCCTCTTGTCTATCTAGGGTGGATATTGCACCACCGAACTTGGATTGTAGTAGTGGAAGGGTTTTTCTAAACCCTAACGAAACAATGACTGCAAGAGAACACCAAGATGAGAGATCAAATAATAATGAAAAACAGAAGGGTTACCCCTCTATTTATCCTTCCTTTGGATCTTCTAGATCTTTCCCCTTTTTTAGAAAATCAAACCTATATTTTATTTTCCCTCCTATTAGATTTAAATATAATTATTTATTTTATTTAACGTCACTTTTAGGATTTGTCATTCTTTTTACCTAGTGACACCAATTAAACCTCCTTGCCTCCCTTTTTCCTTGTTGACAGTAGCCTAGGGGAGTCGTATAGGCCATTGAGTCATCCTCCATTATAATCAATTCAAAGGGGATATTACATAGGAGTCATGTCACCATGTTTTAATGGGATTTGAGTTGTTACAGTGGATTGTATATTCCCAAAGGAGCATGTCCATCCTTGTGGAATCATAACCCCAATTAGAGGGTGACTTGTTGCTAAGAGAATTGGAGCAGTAGGTTCTATGGTTCAGTAGAATTTTTTGACCTTTATAGTTGATTGTGTATAATATTTTAAATTATATCTATTTTTATCACTGTCATTTATAGTTTTAATTCTTGATTGAATGTTGAATTTACTTTATCTATTGATGCATGAATGTTGATGCATGTTTTCAATTTTTATTGTGTATGTTCAAACCCTTTCATTCAAATGTTTAAGAATTAATGATAGTAGCATGATAATGTATGTCATGTTGCACGTATTTTATTCATTTGAATAGATATGTTTATTTGATTTAGTAGTGTTGTAGCCCAATATAGAAATTGGGTACATTATAGATTGGTATAAGAGTCATTGATCCAATAATGGACCTATATGGGCCAAATATTAACATGAATATGATAAACATTTGGTTGTAGAAATTTTATTTTGCATTAAATTTGGGGGGTGAGTAAAATATGACTGAAATCCCCAATTTTTTGAGCAAATTTGAGTTGAATTTCCCCTTAGAATTGTCGAGGGCGTGATTACTTACATTCATATGAATATTTTCTAAGTTTAATTTGTCCTGGAAGGTCAAATTTTGTGTTTTCAAGGTGATTGAGGAGTTTAGTGAATCAACGACCCATATCACATTCAAGTTGGAAATCAATGGTCAATATTCGTTTCAGGTTGGTTAAAATTTTCAAGCTCCCTGAAGAAGAAAACCCCAAATTGTCGATGGTGAAAAATAGAAATCACTCATAAATTTAGGAGTTAGGTGAAGTTTGGAAAAGTTTGGTGAATCGATAGCCCTGATTGCATTTGAATTGGCCATCAACAACTGAGATTTGTCTGCATATTTGGAAAATTTTGGTGAATATTGGATAAGTTTGGTGAATTGACAACTGAGATTTCATTTTACCTTGATATCAACAATCGATAACCATTGTAGATTGGTCAAAGAAATGAGGATTTTCTCTGACTATCGATAGAATAATTTCATGGATTGTTTATACAAAGATTTTGTCAACCATTCATAAAAAGATTTCTCTGAACTTTGATAGAAGGATTTCATCAACTTTCAATAGAAGGATTTCTATAGTTTTCAGTAGAAGGATTTGGCCAATCACTAATAGAAGGATTTCATCGATCATCGGTAGAAGTATTTCTCCAATCTTCGATAGAACGATTTTTATGACCATCGATACAAGGATTTTTCCAACCATGGATAGAGGAATTTTTTCGATCTTGATAGAAGGATTTAATTAAATTCAAATAGGAGGATTTGTCAGTGTTTCATGGAAACCTGCACAGGAGATCTAGCTAAAGCAAGTACAAACAAAGATTATCAAGAAAAGAAGAGAGATTCAATATAGAAGAATGAGAAAATATATTCACACTACTCCAATGAGCTGATGATTGATACATAGATCATGATCAATATGATACAAAGAATGAGTGGAATACACTTATATATAGGGAAAATATTGAACCATAATTAAGAAGAGAAATCAAGAAGTTAGCTTTCCTTAGGAATGCATGCATGCATAATAGTGATGGTAAAAATAGAACTAGTCAGTTAACTCCCACTGAACTAGTGTGTCGAAAATAGAAATTTCTCCAACACCCCTCCTGAACATCACTATGGAGTAAAAAATGAATCCCAGCTACTAGGCCATTTTAGGTACTCATGTACAATGCAACTAATGAACACTAAATAAAAGTGAGGAAAGAGGGAAAACCACATGGGAACAAAAACCCCCTCAAAATATAATGTATCAAAAGAAGAAAATAATAGCTGCTAGACAATTGTGTTCTTCACTGCAAGACGATCCCGCAAAGCCTGAAACTTCTGCTCATTGAAAGTCTTCGTGAAGATGTAGAAATATTTATGGATCTGATGAAGTCCTTTGGCAACCTATCGGGCCTTGTACTTCTTGATCCTGTGGACACATCTGCACCTGAAGATATTCCTTTTTGGTGGACGTGGAATTGGATTCCAAGTCTAGTTCTGTAGGAGTGAGTCATAATCCTTCTACATGGTTTCCTTCCATAATGTATTTCCCAAAGCCCTATTGTAGTTATGTGGATCAGTAGATTGAACCATATAGCAATGCATGGGCATCCCTGGTTCTGAAGCTGAAAGTACATGAGAAGGCTCCTCATGATGAGCTTGAGTCATCCTCGAATCCAATGGATTCCATACAAGGTTGCATGTTGCCTAAAGTGTGGTATGTGCCTTCTTGGGAATTTGTTGAAGCTTCAATGCTGGCTTCTTATCTAGATATACTACCTTCTCATTTCCATGTACAAAATCTGAGTGTATGGGACCATCCCTGATGTCTGCAACTGATGGAAGAATAAGAGTATATTCATGTTGCACTGGAGGTGTCTGCAAAGTAATCTCCTTATGTGTAATTAGAATAGAGGAGTCATCATCAGAAAACTTAGTGAATTTATACAACCTTGACTTGTGATCCACCTCACCAATTGCAATGATGGAATTGCCATGCATGTCAATTACTGAAACTGAATCTGATGTAAATTCAACCTTTTTATCTTTCTGAGTGATTTGATAAATGGAGAGCATATTCATAGAAATATTTGAAACATGTAAAACATTCTCAAAACTGCCATTGTGGAGTTCCACTCTCCCTTCTCCTGCTACTGCTACTAGAGTATCATCCCCCATGAGAATAGGGGGTCTTGAGCATGGACTCAAGGAAAAGAAAACTGCCTCTTTCGCTTCCATGTGATGGGATGCACCAGAATCTATTATCCATAAATCAAATGAGAAATTAATTGCAACAAGAGCGTGATGATTACCTTTATTAGGAGCAGGATCTTCTTCCTTCTACTTCTTGACTCCCTCTAGAATGAAGTTTCCAAGGTTGTTCTGTGGAAGTGCCTGTGCCATAATATCAATCTGTTTCTTAATGCATGTGGATTCTTCATGATTCGGTTTATTACAGTAAGCGCACTTCTTTCCCTTCTTCTTCTTGAAATCTGAAGAGTCTTTGGAACTTGAAGAATAATTAAAGGGTTTGGAATATCCCTCCTTCTTGTTCTATTTGAATGACCCTCTTCCATCATGCATGGTGAGTGCATGTTCTTTGGGTTCTTTCATGAGGCCCATATGTATGAGTTTTGTCTTCTCTTGTGTAAGAGACTCAATGAACTGAGCCAATGTAGGCATTTTCCAATTTGTTCCAAAAAGACATCTGCCATAATGGAAATTGGAGACATATACACCGTATTCTAGTCCTAGCTTGGCCAAGATTGTTAGAATACGTTGTTTATCTTATGTACACTTATCAATACCACTTTCTCCCAATATCAATAGCAAATATTTAAATTTAGTAAAAAAATATTGTATATTATCAAAAAATTTAGGGTCTAAGGTATTCAACTCTACCTCAAGCATATGACCTCGCAACTCATCCTGCTTTCCAAAGAGTCCTTCCAGGGTGATCCAGATCTCGTTTGGAGTATTTCATGCAACAACATGAAACCATAGATCAATGGATATTAACTCAATAAGTAGTCTTATGGCATCATCCTTACGATTCACCCATCTCATCTTCTCGATTGCTGATGTAGGTTTTGTTTCTGTCGCCATCGTCAAATTATACAATCCTTTCCTTCTGAGTTGGAATTCATCCTTGGGCTTCCAATCAAAATATATGTAAGGTGTGAGGATTACCACCAATTTTGATTCCATAATCGTTATCGTTTCCATTGCTTCCATTGTTTCTAGGAACCCCTAAACATTTACTCTCAATCTCCAAGTGAAAAATTAAGAAATTAAGATTTTGTATCAGTTTCAAGGGATGATCTTGCGGCTTACTGTCTGAGAAAACGGTGAGGAATATCGCCAAACGGTTGAAAAAACACTTCCAAAATGGATCAATTTACTTCTTGTGTGGGTTGTTTCCTCAAAAACGTAATATTTTTGGGAGAAATCACTGTAGAAATGTACGGCCATGGATTCGTATCAGTTTCAGGAGGCTATCTTGCGTCTTAGTTTATGCGAAAACCGTGGCGAATCTCGCCAAACGGTTGAAAACACACTTCCAAAATGGGTTGATTTACTCTTCACGTAGGTCATTTCCTCAAAAACATAATCTTTTGGGAGGAATAACTGCTAAAAGGTACAACCACAGATTTAACTCACCAAAACCCTGATTTTTCTTATTCTTTGGCTTGCCTAGCTTGCTCCAAGCAACATAGCTCTTATACGATATTAGTGTTTCATGGAAACATGCACAAGAGATCTAGCTAAATCAAATACAAACAAATCTTATCAAGAAAGAAAGAGAAATTCAATATAGAAGAATGAGAAAATATATTCACACTACTCCAATGAGTTCATGATTGATACATATATCATGATCATATGATACAATGAATGAGTGAAATACACTCATATATAGGGAAAAACATTCCATAATTAAGAAAAGCAATCAAGCAGTTAGCTTTCCTTAGGAATGCATGGATGCATAATAGTGATGGTAAAAATAAAAAGTCTAAAATAGAACTAGCCAGTTAACTCCCACTGAACTAGTGTGTCAGAAATAGAAATTTCTCCAACAGGATTTATATAACCACTAATAGAAGGATTTCACCAACTTTATATAGGATAAATCTCAGGCCATTGATGGAAGAAATGAGTTGATAGTTGATGAATGAAAAGGAGGATGATGACATGGTCGATTCAGGGGATGAAAGGTTGACATGAGGAGACATTTTCTATTCCAAATAAACCTTATTTCCACATTAGTTTGATGGAGGTATTTAAAAGAAAAAAAACAATTCTAGAGCCAAAAACTTGTTTTGTCCATAACAAGAGAAGATTAAATCAAAATTAGATGAAATTTAAAGGGTATTTTTGTAGTGACAAAGGATATGAAAGTGTTAGTGAGGGGCACTTCCCATTTCTTCTTAAATTTTCTAGAAACTATTAATTAGTGGTTTTCGAAGATCAAGTTTGTGATCCATGATAGGGACCGAGATGAGAATTAAATTTTTACAATGAGATAAGAAATCATCCATCAACATATCGAGTTGGGATTTGTACATAATTCAAAAGGAATAGGCATGGAGGTCCAAAAATAGGCCAAAAAACACTATTCCTAGATACTTTTATGGATTTTTGAAGTCTTTGGAGGAAGAAAACAGACCCCAAATCACAAATAAGGAACTTTTTCCCTGTTTCACTAAAAACTCTAAGTCTAGAGAAAATGGAAAAATAACAAAGTTCGCAATTCATATTTATACATAATTTATCTGGAGCATTTGATTATGAATCTGAAAATTAGTGTGTGCTCAAGTTAAAAAATGCTACATGTACCTAGTATGAATGTTTTCATAGTACCTAACATATTTTATTCTATATGTTATATGAAATGGTCATTTAGCTAAATTGCACCACTAAGAATGTTGAAATTTTGGTATGCTAGTTTAAGCATATACAATGTCACATTATTATCACCCAACCATAGGCACATGGCCACCCCTAAGCATCCTAACCTTTACTTAGAATAAATGTTTCAAGCCTACTACATAACCAACAGATAAACCCTAGTTGTTAACTACAACAACAACTCAATACATGTAGAGTGCTCCTTCTCTAAGGGTAGTGCACAAGAGAGAGTGTCTCCATATCCATAGAAAAAGTGCCATACACAACTGCAGTAGTTGGAGCTACAGTACTTTCTCGGAATTGTGCCATACTTAGAAATAATATCACCAATATTATCACCAAGATTATCACCAAGAGTTTCACCAAGAACCACCGAGATATTTACCAAGAAAATCATCGAGAAAATCACAAAAATAGTGTTAGAGAGAGACCCAGACCCAAGCTATGACCTTACTCCCTTATTCCTCATTACAGCTGCAGCTGCAGCTCTTCACAAGACTTGTGCACTTTATCACGGTCCAAATGAGCTAAAACATCATCCATTTATATTAATCTATCGAGTCACTTTTCTGGATGGGCTGAGCTAACTTTCTGGTAATTATATTTTTTGTTTATATTTTTCCTGTGGATCCGACTTGTATTTATGGAAGATAATATTTTAATATTATTATTTTTCTAGGACAACTTGTCTTCTATGGTTTCCAAACATCTGTTCAATGGTTCACTTACTTCCAGAATATTCTATTCTAAGTCATAGGTTATACGTCGAGGTTAATACGTCCCGTAGCTACCAAAACATAAACACTCCCTCTTATCTAGGTAGGTATTAACTAATATGTTGTTCATGTAGTGGTCTCAAACACATCCATCCATCTCACATGGAATGGGAAAGAATCAGACAGTATTGTATATGAGTCTATAGGTAGCATCACCATATCCACACATGATATCGATAGTGCAACATGACTTCACCCCATGCATCTACGTTATGTGGGTAGCTCTCAATAGCTACAACATGACCCTAAGACATCCACTACCCACAATGCATCAGCATGTGATGAGGTGCACCCATATCTTAGCGCCAACCCTTTTTCATGCTAGATGAGATCCACCAGACTCAGTGCCAACCCTTTTTCATGTTGGATGATATTTTTCATTTGTTCTCAGTGCCATCCCTTTTTCATGTTGGATGAGACCCACCAGACTTAGTGGCAACCCTTTTCATGTTGAATGATATTTTTCCATACTCAGTGCCAACCCTTTTTCATGTTGGATGAGTTCCACCTGTCACTCCCTATAAAGAGGGACCACACCAAGCTTGTCCGTGAAGTACTTGAGATTCTTCCTCAAACATTTTCTAGGGAACAGGTTTGCAACCTAATCCTCAATAGTTATGAACCATATATTCAATGATCCCCTCTCTACCATATCCTTGATATAGTAGTATCTAATATCGATATGATTCAACCTGTCTCGAAGCCACACTTCTACTTGACATGTTGCAAAAAACTCATGTTCATCCGTAATTAGCACCATATATGACTTCTTCTTGCATCATGTTGAGCCTCCTGCTCCTTACTGTAGTACTCATATCCCTCTAGAATTAATCGTGTTTCTCCCTCTCCAACACTGAATATCAACTAGATCTTCAATCTGCTGACTTCATCACTTGTCCTCCAAAACAAGCCTCGTCATCCTCTTCTTGTAGGTCTTACCTATAAGTCAAATTCAATCCAATAGTCAGCAGCATTCCATAATCATGAAATTAGTCAAGAAATAAAGAAATAACAATTTCTTAAGTATGATGACATAGTTATTATAATCATGCAACCACACATAAGGTTTTGTTATCTTTGAACAGACTTCTTCTCAACACTCATCCACATACTAATACATGTGGAAACTATCTAGATGCCTTCCATATCTACCAAAACATACTATAAGGAGTGTGCTACTCTGATAATGTTAGATAGGCTCCATCATGAGATGTTGTGCAGTGCTATAAGATACGTACTTATAGAATCACATGCCAAACATGAGCATAATGCTAGAAATAAAACTGAGTCACATCATAAATAAAACATATGACAATGAATCAATGATAGTAAGGGATATATAGTCCTCCCTCTTAATCTTGGCTATCTTGTGTGATCATGTCCTAGACATGTACTTCTCTTAGGGACTTCATGTCTTTGAGCATCACATCACGCACTATTACGTCAAAAGGTCTTCATGTCTGCTTCATGTCTCAAACTAGATACCATCTAATATGTTGTCTACTACAACCATCACTATATATTCCCTCAAAGTTATCACTTGTGACCTACCTGGAACAAGGACAAAAAAGGGGAAAACAATGGGAAAGAATAATACTATTATAATAATAAAACAAAAATTAAAACAATAATCATAGTAGCTCCTTCTCAGAGCTATTGCTTGTGACCTTCCTGGAACAAGAGAAAAAATAAAAAATACAATAATAGAAACAACACTCTCTTAGTGTTGTGATCAATCATTCTTCCATGGTAACCATCGTGGAATTTATAAAATCACCAAGATTACATGCCTGGAAGAAGAAAAAGAAGTATCTCCTAGAGGAGATGTTAGTTCATTTTACAAATAGGTAGAATAAGATTTAATATCAATAGTAATCACATGCTGCCAAGAAATCATTGTATCTAGTAGTAACAGAATCTTTCAAGGATTGTTGTCACAACTAGTACTATATAAATTATCAAACTTGATATGTACAATTTGGAAATTTATTAATTTAATCAATCAGACCTGGAACCTAGAGTATTATCTTCAAGAATGAGTGTTTTTTATTTTCTTTTGATTCACATTCACTCAAGGTGACAATTATTCTCTTCAACATGTCCTTTGTACTTAGGACAATATACTTTCTTGACATAAATCTGAGTTAGATAATTTAATGTAAATAAACTCTAAAATCTCAACCTTAGTTAATCTAATAATTTGACTAAAGTTAGTTTCTAACTTCAACTTTGACCAGAGATTATTATGATAATCATAACTTCAAACGATAAAAAATGCAATCTAGATGTTCATAATTCCATAACAATTACACGCATATGAAAACAATCACACCTAGAGTGTGTTGTTCCTATGAATGTGTTGGATCTGATATCCCTCTGGATCTACGACTGTAAGAGACCCCTTATCCTCCTATCATACTCAAAATAGTGATACAATTTAAATATATATAAGTACATACCTTCAGAAACATCGACAGGTAGTGACACCATCCAACAACAACAATAAGCAATGAAAAACTCAAAAAATTCAAGGTGCATCAACTTTATTTCTAGATATAGTTGGATATGCACTAGGGTAAGGTGCACTAGGACAACCTAAAATTAGTCCCAATACTTCACAAGAACGTTCAGTACAACTAGTACTGCAACTGGTACTACAACTGGTGTTGCAACGGGCACAACAACTCACATGGAGGAACTGGTACTGCAAACCTATGGTTCTATGAGGAAATCCTAATTTTTTCAACTTCATAATTTTTTAGATTTAATGTGGGGAAGATATGTTCCCTACTTAGTGGAAACTGAGGATCTCCCTTCTCGTGGTTAGTTTATTATGAAGGAAACCAACTCTGATACCATGCTGAAATTTTGGTATGCTCATTTAACCATAGACAATGTCACATCATTGTCACCCAACCATAGAAACAAGGGCACCACCCATGAGCATCCTAACATTTACCTAGAATAATTAAGCCAAGCTTACTCCAGAACCAACATATAAGACGTGGCTACTAACTGCAACAACAACACAATACAAGTATATTGCTTCTTCGCCAAAGGTAGCGCACAAGAACAAGAGTCTCCATATCCATAGAACAAGTACCATAAACAGTTGCAGCAATTGCAGCTACATTAGTCTCTCAGAATTGCACCATACTTAGCATGAATATAACCAAGAATATCACCAATAATATCACCAAGAGTTTCACCAAGAACAACCAAGAGAATCACCAAAATAGCGCTAGAGAGATACCAAGACCCAAGAGATGACCATATGCCCTTATTCCTCCTTGCAGCTATAGTTGCAGCTGCAACTGAAACTCTCCACAAGACTTGCTCACTTTATCACGGTCCAAATGAGATAAAACATCCTCTATTTATATTAATATTTCTAGTGAATTTTCTGGCTGGGCCGACCTAACTTTCTGGTGATTATATTTTTTATTTATCTTTTTCTTGTGGAGCCCACTTGTACTTCTGGAAGACAATATTGTAATATTATTATTCTTATAGGGTTTCCACACATCTTTTTAATGGTTCAATTGCTTTAGGAATATTCTATTCTAAGTCATAGGTTACACATGGAGGTTAATACCTCCCGTAGCTACCAAAACAACAACAAAGAATAGGGAACAATTGAGTAGAAATGGAAAAATTAAGAAGATTGTAACTTTTCTCTCAAAGGTCAAAATGAGGCATGGGTATAGTCGTCAAAAGGATTACGTGAAGGAGAATGTGTCTAAAGAATCATAATTTGTAATAGTGCATTTTGTTTTTCATAAATTGAGATGAAGAATGACATGTAGCTAATTTAATGTAATATTTTGTAGTAGTCATAATTCTAACATTAATTGTTGCATGCACATTTTTGTAGAATTAGAGGTACATGCATAAAACATAGATATATGATGCATAAGGTTCTTACATCCATGTATATGAAATCATAGGATTAAATATCAACTTGGGAAATGCATAAACAAAGTCCAATGTGTATAAAATAACAGTGGAAACTATAGCGATGATGAAGAGATTGGACAAGGAAGTACAGAGCTATAAACTAGACAATGAAATCTTCATAAGATCTCAAGATGAGAATTAGAACCAAATTAATTCTCAGTTTCTATAAAGTATGAATAATTTCCATAGAGAAATTAATAAGGTGTCTAGCATAAGACATGCATATAGTGGATGGAATTTGGTAGATCACATGCCTCCTAATTGAAGGAATGAATATAAAGGGCCAAGGAACTCAATAAGTGGTAGTATCAATCACCATTCACTGATACATTCACTAGAATAGAACCTACATTTTCATAATTAGAGAGAATCCCAAGTAGGTCTCCTATAAAACATCAAAGGAGAAGGTCATAGTTAGATAGTTTGCAAGGAGAGATAAGGAGGATCAATCCACCCATATTTGATGGATAACATAGGAAGGGTGACTAACAAGAATCTTGGTTGTTGGGAATGAGAAAATATTCTTTAGCTGCATAATTATTCCTCAAATATGGAATCAAAGTTTTCCGTATATAATATTTAAAGGAAAACTTCCATGTTGGGACTAGTTGAAGCAATTCAAGCATATTGATGAAAAGAGAATAAATTGGAAGCATTTTAAAAAGTATATTCAGAAGCAATACTTTTCATAACACTATTATGAGAGTAAAATGCAAAACTGATTTGAGCTTAAATTAGGAAACATGATCATGGAAGAGTATGAGAAAACAATCTTATAACTTGTGACGTGTGTGAATTTCATTAGGGATGACAAGGTTAAAATGCATAGCTTCTTGAGTGGTTTTCCATCCTTCTACAAGGATAAAAATTAGTTTGATGAACCCAAGGCTTTGGAGGAATCTATGAGAAAAGATAATTATTTGTATGAGAAAATTAAAGGAAGACCATCTTTTAAAAAATATTGGGATGAGAAAAAGAAAGGCAAGAGGAGGAAAGGGTTCAAGCCATGTTTCTTTCAAAATATTTAACAATCATATAGACAAGGGAATAAAGAACAAAATTACCCCAATATAATATATTTCATTTGGAAAAGGATGACAAAAAAACCTATAAAGTGTTGGGGATTTGAGGGAGACCACATGTATAAAGAGTGTCCTCATATAGGATATAAGATGAGGATTGTGCACAACCTTAAAAAATCTTATACAATGGAAGACATGAGAAAGAATGTGCTAAGGATTTATGTATCCTTGGACAATAGACACACATACTATCAATCCCACATAATTGAGTTGGAAGTTAAGATTGATAATCAACCCATAACTACTTTGATTGATTCAATAGCTAGTTATAGATATATAGATCCTAATATGGTTTATATATTTAAATTTAAAAGATATAAGAATGAAAACTCTTGGTTGGTTCATCTAGCCACTGGAACCAAGAGAAGATTCAATGAACATGTTAAATGTTTCCCATTGAACATGAATGGATTTATAACTAAGGTATATTTTAACATCATATCGCTTGGCTCATATGAATTCTTGATTAGTATGGATCATATGGACAAGAATCATGCTATTCTATATTGTTACAATAAGGATTTCAAATGTCTTGATGATGAAGTGAATTTAAGGAGAGTTGAAGGTATTCCAAGTCCTATATCTGTCAAAGAAAGTTTTTCATTGCAACTAAAAATAATTTTTAGAAAAGGGTGTCAAATATATGCAACACATATGGAAGAGGAAACCAAGGATGAAGTGTCAAATATTGAATATTATCTATATTTGAAAGAATATTAAGACGTGTTTGGGGAAATTCTAGTATTTCCACCTAGGAGAGGCATTCACTTGCCCATTGAATTAATGCATGGAGTTTCCCCAATGTCCAAAATTCCCAACCGAATGAGCACATCTAAACTGAAAGAGTTGCAAATGAAACTATAAGAGTTGTTGAAGAAGGGGTATATATTCCCAAGTGTTTCACCTTGGGGCGCCCTAGTGATTTTTTTCAAGATAAAGGATGGAACTTAGAGGTTTATTGACTTCTGACAATTGAACAAGGTTATCATAAACAATAAGTACCCTCTACCACATGTTGATTACCTTGTTGATCGGTTGAAAGGAGAAATTATATTTTTCAAAATTTACCTAAGATTAAGTTATCATCAAGTGACAATTGGAGAAGAAGATACTGGAAATATAGCCTTCTAGACAAGGTATGGTCATTATGAGTTTTTTGTTGTACCATTTGGGTTGAAAAATGTGTTTTCTACATTTATGTGTCTAATGAATGGAGTGTTGAAAACTTACCTAGAAAACGTTTCCATTGTCTTCTTGGATGATATTTCTATTTACTCCTAGACTAAGGAGGAGCATGAGAATAATTTGAGAATGGTGATATAGTTTCTAAGAGAGCACTATTTTCATGCCAAGTTTATAAAGTGCATTTTTTATGAAAATAAGAACGATTATTTGGGTCACATTGTCTCTGAAAATGGCATAGGAATGGATCCAATAAATATTTAAGTAATAAGAAGTTGGCTAGCATCAAAGAATATTTCAGAGGTCATATTTTTAATGGGTATAGATTGTTACTACATGAGATAAATTTTAGATTTCTCCAAGATTGCACAACCAATCACTTGACTAGAAAATAAAGGTACATAATTTGAATGGATTACCAAGTTGAAGAGATTTCGCAACACTTGAAGGATTTATTGACTAGTGCACCTATATTGAATATTGTAGACACAAATAAGAATTTTTTTGTGCGCAAATATTTATGTAAATAAGGGAATGGTGGAATCGTCACCCATAATGGGAACACAATTTTCTATGAGTCGATAAAGTTGAAGGAGAACAAGAGGAACTATGACATGCATGACTTCAAATTTGGAGAAATTTTTGATGTGTTAAAAATGTGGATGCATTATCTCATCCGCAAACAAATTGAGATGAGGACATAAAATAGTGGTTTGAAATATTTTTTTGGACAGCCAAAATTGACTTCCAGACAAGTTATATGGTTGGAATTCCTCAAAAAGTATGACTTTGAAATCAAGCACATTAATGGAAAAGAGAATAAAGTGTATCTTGCAATAAATAGAAGGGTGCATGAGATGCATGCTTCAACCATAAGGATGTATATTTTATATTTGAAAAGTAAAATTTTAGAAGTTGTAACAATAGACTAGCATTATTTGCAAATTCAATAAAGATGACAATGGGATAACGCATAGTAGAAATTTAAAGATTATAGGTTGGAAAAGGATGGAATCCTCTTGTATAGGAATAAATTTTATGCTCCTAATTCTTAGGAGTTATAAAATTTATTTTTAAAGAGACGCACAATATTCCATATGTTGGGCATCCAAGCTATCCAAAAAAAATGTAGTTGTAAGAGGCCAACATTATTGTCTTGGAATGAAGAAAGATGTAGATGATTTTATTGCTAGATGCATGTAATGCCAAAAGGTAAAGGATAATCACAGACATATAGTAATATTTCTACAATGATTTCCCATCCTGGAGTGGAAATGAGATGTTTCTACCATAGATTTTATTACTAAGTTTCCCATAATATCAAGGCAACATGATTCAATCATGGCAGTGGTGGAAAAAATTACAAAGATTGAACATTTTATTCGATTCAAGGTGACACATAAGGAAGCCAATGTTTTATAAATTTATCTGAAATAAATTGGTAGGCTACATGGTATTCCTAAGGAAATCATGTATTTTTGGAATTAAAGGGTAAAAAGACATCGTTGAAATTTAGAAACTTCCCAAAGTTGCTAGTGAGATATTGTGGTACATTTTAATTTATATAGAGGATAGGTCTTGTTGAAAACATTCTTTAATTTCCGAAATATATGAGAGACCACACCAACTTTGACGTGTCTTTATTCAATAAGTATGTGCATGATCCTAATAAAATGATTTATTATATTGTTATATATGTCAAGCATGAAGGGGAGTTTCGGGTGGAGTTGGTGTGCACTCTAGACTGAAAAGTTAAAGTAGTCAAGAACCAATCCATAGGCCTGATAAAGGTCCATTGGACTTGGTACATTCATGAAGACTCCACATGGGATCATGAGGAGGCCATGAGGGAAGATCAACTTCAACATTTTGTATATTTTTTAGGAAATTTGAATGCAAATTTGTACATACATGTATTGTTACCCCCTGGGCTAGGGGTAACTAAGGATATGATGTATTGAGGCCCACAGGTAGAAAACACAAAGGCAAAAGAGCCTGATGCATATCATATCCTAAAGAGTCCCTCCATTTTACCATAGTTTTCCATCATCATTGACATGAGAGCATTGTCCACTACACCATCTTGGCTCCCAGAAGACAATAGGTATTGCTTCGAGAGGTAAGAACTCTGGTCTTGTGGTAATTTTCACATTAATATATGAAGAATTTGAGGATGTTTCAAATATCCCTTTCTTGATTATAAAATTCTTCCTTGGAAATTATACTTTTCCTTATTTCACTTTGGTGGTTCACATGGCTTCCTAGTAAGTAAGTTACCCTAAAAAAAAGGGTTTCTACTAGGAGGGTTCCTTGAAGGATCATCGTATCACTCCTTACTCATACTTACCACTTTCCACACTTATTCCCCTCTATTTCCTCATCTTTTGGTATTTCATGTGCATTGACCCGAAGAAGCGCTTGCACCTCATTTCATGGGAAGAAGGGGCTAAAGGCCCAAAGGTGAACTGTAAGTTGAAAAAGTTAAATTCCATAGATTATCTTTCTAGATGATCTCCCTGAGTTCCTAAGAGAAATGAAACACTCCTCCAAAAGAATGAACAAAATTTTAAAAATCATAATTAATACATGTCTTGCTTGATGGGGGGATGCATTTGTGGGGTCCTTTACTTCCCATTGAATATGAAAATCAATGTGTTCCTAACTTAAAGAGGAATTGCGGTGATATTTACTTTCTATTGCACATAGTACTTAATGTTTGTACAATAATAAATTAAATGAAAATGGCTTGGAAAAATGTTGGATTGGAAATAAATGACGCAACACACCCTCCACAAAGGCACCCATAAATTAGATAATATGATCCCTTGATATGTCAAGAACCCCACGCTGAAAATTATTACCCCAATACACCTCATACTCATCACATGATATAGATAGGGTATTCTTGGGAAACATCCCTTGACTTGGGTATTGGATTACTAAATAGGGCACCATGGCACCCGTCCCATGCCTAAATTAGGAAAAACATATAAGATATTTGAGCATTTATTTCATTTGAAAAGGTAGGTTTGATTCACATGTTTGTGTGGTTATTGTATTAAATGCATCTTACTTTGTAACATTGACATCTCTCTTAAGGGTAATTCCACATCCAAATACTGAATTATGATACCATTAAATTTACTTATATGTTCTTCATATGAACATTGTTAATAGGAATAATAATTTATAAACACAATTATCATAGATATTCCATAACAGAAGAACCATAATTATACACATATTAAATAAAATCAGCACATGAAAGACACTTATCTCATGAAATAAATACCATTTGTCTGTTGATTTTCCACATTCCTCCCATCCATAGTCCACACTACTCATAATCTCAGCAACGGGTCACCCCTGAGTTGGGGTTAAACTCTACTAGGGAAAAGGGAGTCTTAATCTAGTCTAAGGTATGATAATGTGTAGAATCTCTTAATACAAGGTGCCCAACTGCTACAATTATCCTACAATCTCTCATTCACCCCATGCTTTTCCCACCCCAAGAAGTGTTCCCCTTATCTACTAAACAGTCCCTCGGCTACCCCACTTCCCTTTCATGGCTTTAGCAACAGGACGAATATGAAGTCTCAGATCCCTATAGCTATTTTCCAATGCACCATGAAACAATTATGAGTAGTTTCTCACTAGAGAAAACTACTCACAGGCCTAACAATCCACTTATTCAACATATGGGACCGACAATTGACCTCTTCAACATGCTATACAAACCACCCACCTCTTTAGCGTATGGGCCTGACAGCCCACCTCTTCAAATTGCATGAATACCAGGTACTAGTACCGATGGTAGGATGGATGAGTGAATGGTAAGAGTGATAAATGGATGATATAAAAATATGGGGAATTACACTATATTGCCAAATATATATATGCATGTTCCCTTTATGACACATGTTACTCAAGGACCTCCCTTGTCCCTGATTTTCAAAAATAATATATATTCATATCCATAACTTTATATTTAAATAATATTGATATAATATTCCATTGGGATTAAGACCCCTTAGCTTATCCCCTTTACTAGAATCTTAGCCACCTTTCCATTTTTAGTGGATTTTATCCCCCCATACTCATTTGTGGGATGGTCTACAATAATTATGTACTTTAATAATGATATGAGTGTTTACATATTACAATAATAGGCTTAGTGGCCTTTAGCATCTAGGCTCTCTAGCCTAATAATCACATAATCCTTATAACCTATATTAACCTGACTCAACAGCCTATAAAACATATTTACATTTATAGTTGTGGATTGACTTAGGTTATTACATAGTCGGCATGATACTTGTCACTTGTGGACCCTTGGAGGGCGTGCTTGTTTGTCTGTGCAGGACCTTTCCCACAAGATGGTTGTTGGACCCCACATGTGAAATACCATGGATGATGAGTGGTGCACCTAGAGGATACAAGAAATTTCCTTTGGAGGATCCATAACATCTCCATAGGATGATGTTGCACCATCGCCCACCTAGAATTTTTCCTTTAGAGGTCTATGATATCATTTCTTATCCTGTGGCATCACCTTGAAGGGTTATGGTTTTATGGATGAGATGTTTCCGGAGGTATCTTGATAGGAGGAGACCCATGGCAAGGCATTCTGGCACATGAGAGCATGACACATGTCCTTCGAAGGCCCAATGTCTTCCTCCTTCATGCTTGATGTTTCATTATGAGGTATTATATCACCCTTTTAGGGAATGATGTCACCTTATTAGTATTTATTTTTATGTAATTTTATTTTTTGAGTTTATGAAAAGATAATTTAGGGGTCAACCCCACTTGTAGAGACATGAATTTTCACTTGAGTCTCTTGGATGTATAGGTTTTCCATATAAATATGGCTAGCCAAATTTCATTTTGAATCATCACAACTTCTTGTGATTTGTGAGAGAGCACATCTGAAATTTTCTTTGTTTTGGTGTTACTAGCTCTTTTCACTCATGCACTATATTTTGGAGGTCAAGTGTGGATGCCTCTTTGCTTATTTTTGGATGGTATATATGTAATAAGGTTTTATTTTTGTGATATCTTGGTGAAGTGAGTAAATTTCTGCAATCTTGTTTCATGCTATTATTGTTTCATAGTGAATTTTACGTGTTTATGATTGAATGTTTCTTAGTAAAACCCTAAGAGAGAAGTATAAGTTCTTCCTCCTCTCACTAGGTTAATCTTATCCAAAATTGTTTGAAATGAAATCCTATCTAGGGTTAGACTCCTAAATCCCTAAAGTGATAGAACTTTAGGATTTTATCCCTAGACTCTTGATTTTTTATCTAGGTGAAGCTACAAGAAGGGGGAAAAGGTTTCTAGGGTCCAAAATTTCCTGCACCCTAGAAATTCTCCTCCTAAATGATTAATATCTAATTCCCTAATGTGCTATCACCTTAAATATTAAGTCCTGCCTCTAGGTTGAATCTAGATGAAGTTCCAAGTTAGATGTATTTTTTGTTATAAAGACTCCAAATCCAATGGAATTGATCTCTATGCTCTCTTATGGTGAAAGTGATCAATGGACTCTTTATTTCAATTATCTCAAGCATCCTACTAGATTTACTAACACTAACTTGAGCTAATTGGATAGTAAACTTGTTGTTGTTGCAAAAAATTTCTAGAGACGGCTTTTATACATTGCTCTAATAGTTACCTAACATACTCACAAATCAAATATAACAATTGGATAATGTTTTATTGAGTAGATGCTAGATTTTCATGCTCAACTTTTGCAATTCTAAAGTGTAAATTTTGTTGTTGTTAAATAATTTATCTACTTTTGGTGTACTAATGTTAACTGCTGCAATTTTATAACAACCATAAAAAATTTCATTGTATATTGTCTTAAGAAGGTATTATTTTCACTATTTCACATGGAACTCATCATATATATGCTATAAGTGTTCTCGTTTGGGGCAAGTACTCAAACAAATTCATACCTATCTTTTTCTTTGACCCAGACCTTGACTTAGGTGATCAAGAGAGGGAGTGGTAGGCTTGGGTAAAAAACTTGATACTTTTATCACTTGAGGTCACCAGGGAGGCCTCCCCTATGGTGGACCTCTTCCACCAATAAAACATGCGTATTTATTACTAAGGTGACAATGTTAGGCTATCCTTTCATTGAACAAGATTTGGCGACTTGCGTGTGGGCTTTGACACAAGTACAAATCCTGCGATAACATGTACAAATAATCAATTTTGCTGCAACTAGAGTTCTTGGAACCAAAACTCTGATAATTCATGTTATATATGTATTGGATCCCTGGAAGAGAAGTGGGATATCCTAAGGAGATACATTTCAGAGAAGCAGTACACTTCGTTGGGTGTTGTATATTAAGAGGAAGGAGAGATATTTGTTAGAATTTCCACGAGAGTCACTAAAATGTGAAATTATTGAGTATTGTGATGTAATATTATGTATATGGATACATATACATTGATATGGTGGTATGCACTGAGGACTAGAAATTGTAGGGAGAGGGGATTATAACACCCTAGTTCTAACCACTAATTTAGAATTGTATATTTTTAAGGAGCATGAATTCCCATAGGCCATGTGATGTAATATGTAAAAATTATACATTGAAAATAATAAAACGAAATGCAGTGGCAACTATAGATTGGTAAGGACCTGAGTAATGGGGGGGGTATGATTCCACAAGGTAGGAGGATTAATGGGGGGTTTTGAGGGGTTTACACATGCCTTTGATTCTTAAGCCACATTCATAATTGTGTTTGTCATTTAGTTATTTATCCCGTTGACATGTTAATGGCATAATCATTCAATTCACATAAGAAGTTGGGTGAGGAATTTATCCCACTCAATTATGATAGCATAGTTTGAGTGAAATCATCCTTAGGGGAAGAGTAAGAGTCAATCAAACATTAGATAAGAGGAAAATTTAAGTGGGAAGAAAAAAAAAATTACAATTAGCAGGAAGGGAGAAAAAATAGGGTTGGGTGATGAAAAATAAGTTGCCAGTAATACTGTGTATTTAAGGCATCTTGATGAATATGGTAATTATGTTGAAATTGATTTTTTCATGTCTGAGTGATTTTTGGTGATAAATCACTCAAATATCATTTGTAAATTCTTTATGAGCACTCCTATTGTAGCTAGATTTCCTGGATCCCCCAGTAGAGAGATTCATGGACGATTTGTGCTAGAGCCCTAGACGGGATGGATATTGTTTGGGGGAGTATGGTTCATAAAAGGAGATATCATCCCATGGGTTGTGTAGAATGATGGGGAAGAGAGTTGTGTGGTTGGAATTGTTGTAGGAGTCGCATCACTATGTTTTATTGAGTATTTGAGTTGTTACAATGGACTGTGGATGCCCATGGAAGCTTGTTCGTCCTTGTGGACTCATAGCCCTAGATTGGGGGTGATTTGGGGCTAAGATAATTGAACAAACAAAGTCTATGGTTTGGTGGAGCATTCAACATATGCAACTGGTTGTGTAAAACATTTTAAAAGACAAGTGTTTTTCTCACTGTGTCATTTGGAGTTTTAATGCTCGATCAAATGCTGCATTGAATTTGTATATTGTATAAATGAATATTGTTGCATGTGTTTAATTTTTGTTGTGTATTTTTAAATCTGTATATTCACATTTTTAAGAATTAATGATAATAGTTTGATCATGTATGTCATATTGCATACAAATTTTTAGCATTTGAATCGATCTATTTAATTGATTTAGAAGTAATGTTATTGAGCAAGGGAGTTGGTTACGTCACATAACCAAGTAATTTACTTAGTTTTGTTAACATTGAAATGTATCTATTAAATACAACTAAGGGAATGTTAATGCATTTGGTACCATCTAAAGAAGGCTATTTCATTTCTTAAAGAATGAGGTGCATTTATATGTAGAATTAGTATGGAGAATTAGTATGGAGAGATAAAAAATTCTTAATGGTTTGGAAGAAGATAAAGTTTTGAATAGTTATCATAATGCTAAGTGCATTGGTAGTCTTCTATGTGTAGTGTGTTCGTAGAATATCGCGAATAGGTTTACATTTTCGGAGAGGCATCCAAATCGAGTTCAATTTATATACAAATAATACTTACAAAACTTGATATCAAATGAATATTTTCAAAACATATTAATTAGTGCGTATGGTTTCATAGTATAGAGAATTGTCGAGATTATACTTAATACATTAATGATGTGATCCAAATTGTTGGAAGATACAACATCAAAGAATTTGAAGAATTTATTTCTCACTTTTACCTTCATTATTCAAAACATTATTAAGAATTAATTGAGTTTTGAAAAATAATATTTAAAATAAAATCATATTATTTGTAAAGAATAATAAAAAGTGATATTTTTCAAACATTATTATTATTATTATTATTATTAGAAATAATTCTATTTAAGTAAAATTGGTTGATACATGCTAATGTATGAACTTATAAAAACCACTTTTACTTAAATGTTATTTTTTCTACTTAATGATCAATAAATAGAAGATTAATAGATCAATAATATATTAATACATAATGAATGTATTAATAAATTAATGTATTATATTAATTTATTAATAAATAAAAAATATTTATTTACATAAATACATTAAAATATCAATACATTATTCATACAATAATATATTAATGTTGTGTTAATATATTGATGTAATAATATGTTAATGTTAAATTAAATTAATAAAATATTAATATACATTAATAAAGTATAAATACATCAATATTAACTTATTATATAAATACAAAATATCAAAGTATTACATTAAAATATTAATATAATAAGAAAATATTAGTACATGAAGTTTATACATTATTAAATTTATTATTAATACTAATGTATAAATTTAATGTAAAAATTTAATAATGATACTTTATTCTTATTAATGTGTTAATACTATTATATGTTAAATTAATGTAATGCTTAATTAATAGAGTAATATTTTAAGATATTAATGTATTTAGGCATTAATGCATTAATCAATAGACAATTAGAGTTGATCATGGTTGACCTTCACTATGGTTGACAATGGTTGACCGAGGTTTACTATGGTTGACCCTGTCCATGGTTGTTCTCTGTTGACCACGTGCATCTGATTATGGTGAGACATTTTGATTATGTTTATCCATTTTTAACTATGGTACTATTGCATCACTATGTTGATGAGGTTTTGTTAATCACATTGAAACATTAGGTTTTGTTTGTTCCATTATATCCTCAAGTTATTGTCATTACATTGCGACATGGGTTTTTTTTGTCACATTATAGTGTTGGAATAAATTTGTCACTTTTCAAAAATGGGTTATGTTCATGACATTCTATTGTTGTGAAATGTTTGTCTCATTGCAATTTTGGGTTATGTTTGTCACATTGCGACACTGGGTTGTGTACATCACATTGCGATAATGGGTTATGTTCATCACATTATGATGTTTGGAAATGTTTGTTACATTGTGATGTCACGATATGTGAGACACATTACAATTTTAGGATATGTCTGTCAAATTGCAGTGACATGTCTATATTCATAACATTGTGATGCTACTATGTTTGTCACATTGCGATGTTACTATGTTCTTCATGTTGCAATGTGGATTTTTGTTCATCATATTTCAATGTTGCATCATGTTTGTCACATGACAAGGTTGGCTTATGTTTCAGACATTATGAAAATGATGTTTTGGTCAAGTTCTTCAAAATAATTTCTAACAAACTGTTTACTCTATTGACTAATGTTGGCCACGACCAAGAGTACGGTTTACTATAGTTGACCTTGACCATGTTTCATTATGATTTCCCATGGTTGACTATGGTTAAACATGGATGAGCATGATGTGGACCAATGTTGACTATGGTTGATCATGGATGAACTTCACCATGGTTGACTATGGTTGACCATAAACATGGTTGACTATGGTCGATCGGGGTTGTCTATGGTTGACCATGCCCATGGATGACCTTCCTAGACCATGTAGAGCTAATTATGGTGGGCCATGCATATTTTGTTTAACCATGGTTTATTATGTCACTTTCACATTGCAATGTTGATCAGATTTTGTTCTTCACTTTATGACATGAAGTTTTGTTCCTCGCATGATATCTTGAAGTTATGTTCATCACATTGCAATGTAGTGTTCTTTTTTGTCACATTATGGTGTTGGAATAGGTTTTTCACATTCCAATACTGGGTTATGTTCATCCCATTATGATGTCGGGAAATGTTTGTCTCACTCCAATGTCAAGCTATGTTTTTCACATTGTGACATTGGGTTGCATACATCACATTACGATAATGGGTTATGTGTATTACATTGTGACATTTAAATTTTTTTCTCAAATTGTAATGTCGGAACATGTCTTCACATTTCAATGTTAGGATATGTTCATAACATTGTGATGATAACCTATGTCCATCATATTTTCATACTGCAATGTTCCATGCCTTGTGACATTACTATGTTTGACACATTGCAACATTACTATGTTTGTCACATTTCAACCTCTAGTTTTCTTCATCATATTGCAACATCGAGTTATGTTCTTCAGATGAAAAGGTTGGTTTGTGTTCAACATATTATGAAAAGGAAGTTTTTTCCAAGTTTAAAAAAAATAAATTAACGAAGTGTTTCCTATGTCAAAAAGATAGGAAACTTAAACCAGCGCGATGTATTACATAAAGGAAAATTAGCATAATAGTATTTCTAATGACATTAATAGAAAATAATCTTCAACTTTAGAGTTGATTGTTTTTACTTGTTCTAAAGACATTAACAGAAAATCATCTAGAACTTTATAGATAATGAATTATACTTGTTCTAAATACATTGATAGTAAATTTACTTTATTTATACTTGTTCTATGGACATTGCTAGAAAATCATTTAATAATTTATGACCATTATACATCCATATCTATTTTCTATATAATTTTCAATATTTTTATTTGTCATGTGAGAATTAACAAAACATGCCTCTCACCCATTGGAAACATGTCAAAGATTAGTGGGAAGGTTACTCGGAGAGGCACATTGTGGACGAATCTATTTCCTTCGAGAGAGAACCCACCTAGGAATCCTTTCTAGATTCCCATGATGAGGAGTTCTACCTTGTTGGAAGCTATCATGACCAATATATGAGATGGATGACTCTACATTAGGAGAGAGACTAGACAATGTCAGAGTATACCAACATCTTCCATAAACCGTCCTCAAATTTAAGTGTTCAATACTCTTAGAGACAATTGTTTTTGAAGTATTGTAGTGACCTACATAGGTACATCTAATTACAAATGGATTTCCTATAAATCTCCTTAGTAAGACTTGCTTATTCATATTCTCTCAAAATTGAACATAAATTCAATAGCAAAATAAGTGAAATTTTAGGTCCGCAGATCAACAACAACAGAAGCATAGAAAAGTTGGTCATAACTCACAAAACAAGGGACATAGAAAGGAAATGTAACCTTATGATAACCAATTCAAGATACAATAAAATACAAATAATGGTAGGGTGAACAAGGATACTGGAAAGTGGTGTGAGTTCCAAAAAATACCTTGGCATAACACTGATGAATGCCACTCAAAACAATCATTGTTGGATGATCTTAAATAAAATGAGTCGGACCCTGACTTAGACTCTAATTTAGAATAGGGAAACAAAATCATCGAATTAGAACCTAGTGCTACCATCACAATTCCATAAATATCCAACCATATGAGTTTGAGGAGAATGAGGAGGGGGAGCGACTCTTCCATTCACATACATGGTTGAAGGGAACCCCACTACATTTCATTTTTGATAGTGGCAGGCAGAAGACCCTAATATCAAACAAATTCATCAAGATATTGAATATGTCGACGATGACACACACCCAACCATACACCATTGTTTGGTTTATCTAGGGATCATACTTTCACATCATCCAACGATGTCTCCTATCCTATAATGTCAAGCCCTTCAAACATGAGGTACTTTGTTATTTTACCCCACTTGAAGTATTTGATGTTCTTTTAGTAAAACGATATATGTTTAAACAACACATTATTTAGGATTCTCGAACATGTAATGGAATTTTTACTCTAGGGGGTCAACTCTATAGGATTCCAGAGGTAGTTATTACTGCTACCATTTAAGTGATGTAGGAAAAATGAGTTCTGAAAAGTAATCTCTCAAACCACAATTTTTTCCCTCTTTGTTATCCAGTTAGAAAGTAAATAGGTCACTACCACCACCATATCCCAAGACCTCTCTATATAGCAGAAGAAGGTTGAAAATATTCTAGAGGAGATAAAATATAGTTTTTCACCTTCAATGGTGCCTTTACACTACCAAGTCAAGCATTACATTGACTTGGTGGTTGGTTCTCCCTTACCAAATGTTCAAATCTATAGATGCTCCATTCAAAAAAATGATATTATTCCATATGTTCAACATATATATAATAGAACCCTTCATAGCTCCATTAGCCATGGCCCTTTTCAGGTGTGCTTGGGGTTCCATCCATTATCCCCCATTGATATAGATCTTCTTGTTGCATCTTCAATGAAAAAGTACTATGATATGCATACCAAGACATATCATGCATTTGGATCTGTTGAACAAATATAGAACCTCCAACAACAAGTTCATGACATATTTCAATAGGATAATTCCAACTACAAGATGCACAACTACTTCAGTAAAGAAAGTGAATCACCAAGGTTCAAATCGTGTAAAAATTTTCCCATATCCCAAGGGAACTTGATGTAATGGGGACTATTACCTCCTAATGGGGGAGGATTGATACAGGTGCATCTCTATGGCCATCCACCTTATCCACTAAATCAATGTTTTCCAACATGTTTTCAAGCCTGTGGTTTTGATAAGCCATGATATTCACCATTTTGATGAGGAATCTAATGTAATTCCATCTCCATTTCTTAATTACAACTGTCATGTAATGATTCCTACAATGTTAATGCACATGATACCATAAGAAATCTGCAGTGAAACACACTTTGGCTAGAATAGTAGTGGGATGGGTGACCCCCGAGAAGTATGCCTACGGAATTTTGTTAACTTAGACCAATTTATCCTACATGCATCATGGGAATTATTCTCCTCTCACTCTTTGATATATAATCGAGGTGATGGAGGTCCTTTGAGCATGTAATGGAGTGTGATGTAATGGTTATTGAAAATTAGCATAGCCAACATCTTTGTCTCTTCATAAATAAGGTACGACCATTTTATCCAATTTCTGTTTCACAATGTTTTTCTATTTTATTCAATAATAAAAGTTGGGTTTCACTGTATTTATGAGCTCTCTGCTATATTCTTTTGCGTATCCCATTTTTTCCTCAACATAATCTAGATCAAATACATAGTTAGTTTCCATGCATCGATATATAGATAGGTATGAAATGTTTTTACCAAAAACCCATGTTGTTAGTATAGTTAAAGAAGGTACTAGTGAACAAGAACAACTACTAAATAAAAATCATAGATTTTCATATATCATTTCTTTGACTTTGTGAATCCTTTTACAATAGAGAGGGATCTACATATTATAACTTTATGGTAGAAGAGGAAGATGAACATCCTAAAAAGTTTGAATTTCCAGTTTTGGAAACTAATGAAGCCACACAGATGCGGAACAACAATAATTTTTCATTTCCTAATTTCCATGTTCTCACTATTCAAGACCATAATACATGACTTTCTTAGTTTGAGGTTGTCTAGATAACCTATGATTATGCATTTGATATTCACAAAATAATTTTCTCTCTCTACATTGAAGGAATCAACCTTGAGATGGTTCATGAGCTTGGAGAGAAATACTATCATATTTTGGGAGTAGATGAAGAAAAAAATTATTGACCCTCTCAAAAAAATGACCCCATGTTATCTTAAGAGGCTATCGTAAAATAAAACCTACACTGATTAAAAAATGAACTTTTGGGAGAAATCAAGAATATGTTTGTAAAACTATATGTCCTTCAATCTATTGAGGATGTACTCATATACAATTAGTTCATCAAAGAATTCTACCCTATGAGAAATAAGAAAAGAAGAAAGAGATCCCTATGGTAAATGTTACAAGGAAAATCACTAATTTCATGTTATGAAAGGTTTCCATACCCTAACACTTTGAGATAAGAAGTAATATAGTAAATGTGTACATTAATAAGATCTTGATCGAGATTATCTTTTTTCTTGTTTGATAGTTTTTCCGTGAACTACGGGACTAGCCTATGGCTTGAGAAACCATGACTCGGGGGCATCTAAGCCATCAAAATCACCCGGGGATCGCACCCATCCTGAGCCACACTAACCCTTAACATGATGGGTTCTTTGTCACCGAAGGTTTCGAACCAGTGACTTTAACATCACGAAGTTCCTTAACAACACAATCAGTCACCGACTCTTGTACACCTCTGATACTTTTGATCAATATTATCTTAATATATTTGGAGATCAAAATTAATTTCATGACCAAGGACACAATGCCCGAGTTGAATTTAAAGCAGTTGTTATGACACACACTTAATGTCCTCCATCTTGGAGATGGATCAACTATTAACCCAAATGGATTTTTACATGATGTTATGATATCAATTGACTCTTAGGAGTAATAGACTTGATAGTCCCAAAAAATAAAGAAAAAAATAATGAGTATCCACTTATATTAGGTAGACCTTGGATAGATACAAATAATCCACACATATGTTGTAGTATATGGTAAATGACTATCCACAATTGTTAACCACAAAAAATATTATCTATTTAATCCCCTACAAAACCTTTGATTAATACAAATATACCTCTAAATGTAGGTTAAAAAAAATGGGGGTACACATTTAAAAATATCATACATCTAATCACCACCATAAAAATTTATTTATCCCCTAGACAAGTATACGAGAACACAATTATTTCCAACTATATACAAAATGTGAACCCTGTTGATATTATGGTAGCTGCGAGAGGTATTTACCTCCACGTGTAAACCTAATGAGAATATAATATTCTGGGAAACAAGAAGAAACCCTAATGAGTTGGCTAATAACCCTAGAAGACAAGTCAACTCAACATGATAATTTGTATTAGGTTATTAGCCTCCAAGAGAAGAAGTCATCCAGAAGAAATATTATATGCTAAGTAAATAGGCACCCAAAATGAGAATTCAACTCAGGTAGTTAGCTAGAATTAGTATAAATACAGGAGGTCAGTCTTGGATATCGTGAAAGGAAAGATTGTGGAATCAGAGTTTGAAGAAGAAAAAGAGAAAGAACCGCAGAATGTTGTAGTTATAGAGAAGTTCAAATACAGTGACATCAATGCCATGAGTATCATAGTGGACTCTATAAAATACCAATTGATACCCTTGATCTCCCATATTGACTCATCAAAGAAGATGTACGACGCCCTAACAAACCTCTTCTCAATTAGAAACATTGGAGAAGTAATGAGTCTAAAGAATGAGCTCTGTGACATGAAGATGAATGATGATGACAACATAACATCATAATTTGTGAAAATCTATCAACTAAGAGATCGACTACAAGATATTGAAGAGATAATTTCAAAGAAGGAATTGGTAGACATAGTACTCAATGGTCTTCCCAAGACATGTGATGCATTTTCCACAAGCATGAACACAAGGAAGGAGTATCCTACATTTGAAGAAATTTGGAATTGTTGTGCTCAATAATAATCAGGGATCAGTCAAAAAGAAAAACCTCAAAAGAAATACGATGATCAATCCTTCAAAACAAGATGCAAGAACTCCAGGAACAAAAGGAATTTTGAAAAGAATCCAAATCAAAAGAAGGATATGTCAGAAATACAATGCTTCAACTGTCAAAAATATGGTCACTATAAGAATCATTGTCCTGAGATAAAGAAAAGGAAGGAGACACATGAAGCATCATTTTCCAAAGAAAGGAAACCCTCAAGGAAGACCAATCAAGATAAAGAAGATTTCTTCCTCTAAAGACAAGGTAACAATATTCTTCATAGTTCTTGTACATATCTTGTTTACATAATCTATATACATATCTTGTATATATATATCTTAGAAGATAATATGTTCCAAGAAGAACTATACCTATGCAAGAACAACAAGATAAGTCAGACAATACACATGAGAGGATGAAGTACATCAAACAAATCATGCGGAACTTATTACATAAGTAACAATTGCAAGATAAGATGAAATCAACAATCAAGAAGAAATTGGAGAAAGACTTATGACACCTTGCAGAAGGCAATACGGATGAAGACAAAAGCATAGATTATGTTAGATGGAGGGAGCCAATTATATACTTCCAAAAGAAAAAAATGCACTCATGCATGAAGCAAGGTTTAGGAGGGATCTAATCCTATGATCAATTGAAGATGATGAAGTATATATCCATGGCAGAAGCCATGAAAAGTTATACGTGTTCAATTTGAATTCAGAAGAAGCCCTCTTTGAAAAGAAGCCTTAAAGTATCCTTGGTTGTCCATCCATATCCATGATCCTATGATGAAAGGAAGAAGTTGGAATCTTCAGAGCATGGAATATATAGAAAACTCCATGGACCCAAGATCTAAAGGGAAACATGAGGAAGAACATGAAAATTCAAAGAAAGAAAGAGAAGCCAGAACAACCAATCATTGTATCGAGAATCACAATATTACTAGCCTGATATGAATTCACTAAAAGAAATCAAGCAGAGGAACTGAAAGTTGTGATGAAGAACAATGTATGAAATACTTATGAATGTAAGCACTGTAAGATCCAGAACTAGAGGTTCTCCCAGATGGAGGGAGAAGACTATGATGATTACTTGTTCCAGTAAACCAGACATGCCTCTATATGAGTCATCATATCATCCGCAATATCCATGGGTTGCAGTTTTACATCAGATGAATTCAAAGACTGTTCTCCGGAGAAATTGAACAAAGAGAGTATGAAGAGAAACCTCAAACCTTTGAGGTATACTAGAAAGAGACCCTCGTATGTAGATGGAAGAAGACAACTTGGTGGAGAACCTCCAATGCACAGGAGAAGCATGGTGAAGACTTTCTATAACAGAGATATTGTATCAGAATGATTACTCAGAAGATCAGGATGATGGATTGCCAATCCATGATAAAGATCTCATGATGATAGAAGAAGTGCCACATGGATATGTTCCAATTTGAGCCTTGCCATGATTTTATGAGCTAATGGGGAACAAAATATGAATCCAATAATGACACACTATATTGATCAGAGATATATGAAGCCTTCAAAGAAAGCCAATGTTATAGAAAGACTAAAGTACTTTGAGATCAAGCATTACATTCTCCATGATGAAGTATAGAAAAGAGAAGTGGTTCTCCAATATATATATAACTCCACAGATGAGAAGATAAGCATAGATTTTGGTAAAGCCTTTGTCTAAGATGAAAGAGTTTGCCTATGGAGACGACTTATTCTATTGAAAAAGTAAGAGATGAATCCTAGGTTGGGAGGGAGCACTGATGTGTTATTGATTTATGGATAGTCATTTTTCAGTTCGAAAAATGGTCCAAGATGAGCAGTTCCTTTCTAGTTCGGAAAGTGGTTTGAGATTTATGATGAACATGCATTTTCCAATTCAGAAAATCATCCATATCGAAGGGTCATTTTTGTAATGAAAATGGTTCGATGGATTGCTGATGTACCATAGACATCGATTTCCCATTGTGGATAACATGGGGAATGGTCTAGGACAGTCTCTCTTCTTGATGGTTAAACAAGAAGATTGGTCTGCCTCATCGAATATCCATTCTTTCGAAGCTCACAGTTGTGAGAAGTTTCGAAGAGTGGTCCATTTTGGAGGTTGGTGCAGGACAGTCATTTCCTTAGGAAATGGTCCGAAAAGTCATTCCCTAGGACAGATTCATTCTCTCGAGGTTTCACTTTGTTTAGTGCTGGAGGAATGGCCCGGATAGGTGAATGGTCCAGGTTCAACAATTAGGACATGCATTCCTTAGGGAAGACTCATTCTCTCTAGGTTACACTTTGTTTAGTGTCAGAGGAATGACCCAGAGTGGGGAATGGTCCAGGCTCAGAAATCAGGACAATTATTCTTCCTTGCTTGAGAAGAATATTCCAGATAGCTCATCATTGATGTTTGACCTTCTAAGGGTAGATGGTCTTCCAGATCTCACAGATGTGAGTGGAAGAATGGCCTGGATGATTCAGTTTATATCATAACATTTTTTCTATGCAGGTTGATATCAAATGATTTTTATGAAGACTGTATGTCTCTAGACAATAGATGTATACTACTCTGGTGGATGTGTTCCATTGTTTGTGACTATACTTCATTGATCAAGTACCTGTGTGCTACTTTCTGTGGTAGTGAACCAATGGATTGTAGTTCTGTACTACTATGGATAGACATAGTTGTGTTCCATTGAATGATATTGTTCTGATTTCCTTGAAGACTATCAATAGTGTTGGAAATGATTATCAACTAGATGGATGATCAATGGACAGATATTTCCCAGACGAAAAATGGTTACGGACATTTATTCCTCTAGGAAATATGTTTGTATTAGAATATATGTTAGACACATTGCAACATTACTATGTTCGTCACATTTCAACCTCTGGTTTTCTTCATCATATTGCAACATTGAGTTATGTTCTTCAGATGAAAAGGTTGGTTTGTGTTCAACACATTATGAAAAGGAAGTTTTTCCAAGTTTAAAAAAATAAAATTAACGAAGTGTTTCCTATGTCAAAAAGATAAGAAATTTAAACTAGCGCGATGTATTACATAAAGGAAAATTAGCATAATAGGATTTCTAATGATATTAATAGAAAATCATCTTCAACTTTAGAGATGATTATTTTCACTTGTTCTAAAGACATTAATAGAAAATCATCTAGAAGTTTATTTTATAATTAATTATACTTGTTCTAAATACATTGATAGTAAATTTACTTTATTTATACTTGTTCTATGAACATTGATAGAAAAAAATTTAATAATTTATGACCATTATATATCCATATATATTTTCTATATAATTTTCATTATTTTTATTTGTCATGTGATANATGTCTCTCACCCATTGAAAACATGTCAAAGATTGGTGGGAAGGTTACTGGGAGAGGCACATTGTGGATGAATCTATTCCTTCGAGAGAGAACCCACCTAGGAATCCTTTCTATATTCCCTTGATGAAGAGTTCTACCTTATTGGAATATATGATGACCAATATATGATATGGATGACTCTACATTAAGAGAGAGACTAGACAATGTCAGAGTATACCAACATCTGACATTGTTTTAAGTGCTCAATACTCTTAGAGACAATTGTTTTTGAAGTATCGCAGTCACCTACATAGGTACATATAATTAGAAATGGATTTCCTATAAATATCCTTAGTAGGATTTTCTTATTGATGTTCTCTCAAAATTGAACAGAACTTTCAATAGCAAAACAAGTGAAAGTTGGGTCCATAGATCAACAACAACAAAAGCATGGAAAATTTGGTCATAACTCACAAAACAAGGGACATAGAAAGGAAATTGAACCTTATGATAACCGATCCAAGCTACAATAAAAGACAAATAATGGTAAGGTGAACAAGGATACTAGAAAGTGTTGTGAGTTCCAAAAAATAACTTGGCATAACACTGATGAATGCCACTCAAAACAATCATTGTTGGATGATCTTAAAGAAAATGAGTCAGACCCTAACTCAAAATCTGATTTAGAATAGGGAAATAAAATCATCGAATTAGAACCTAGTGTTACCATCACAATTCCATAAATATCCAACCATATGAGTTTGAGGAGCCTGAGGAGGCGGAGCGACTCTTCCATTCACATACATAGTTTAAGGGAACCCCACTACATTTAATTGTTGATAGTGGGATGCAGAAGCCCTAATATCGAACAAATTCATCAAGATATTGAAGATGTCGATGATGACACACCCCCAACCATACACCATTGGTTGGTTTATCTAGGGATGATACTTTCACATCATCCAATGATGTCTCCTATCCTACAACGTCAAGCCCTTCAAACATGAGGTACTTTGTTATTTTACCCCACTTGAAGTATTTGATGTTGTTTTAGGAAAACCATATATGTTGAAACATTACATTATTTAGGATTCTCGACCATGTAACATAATTTTTACTCTAGGGGGTCAACTCTATAGGATTCCAGAGGTAGTTATTACTACTACCATTTCAGTGATGTACGAAAAAAGAGTTTTGAAAAGTAATCTCTCAGAACACAATTTTTTCCCTCTTTGTGATCCAGTTAGAAAGTGAACAGAAGGTCACTTTCACCACCACATCCCAAGACCTCTCTATATAGCAGAAGAAGGTTGAAAATATTCTAGAGGAGCTCAAACATAGTTTTTCACCTTCAATGGTGCCTTTACACTACCAAGTCAATCATTCCATTGACTTGGTGCCTGGTTCTCCCTTACAAAATGTTCAAATCTATAGATGCTCCATTCCAAAGAATGACGTTATTCCATATGTTCAACATATATATATAATAGAACCCTTCATAGCTCCATTGGCCATGGCCCTTTTCAGGTGTTCTTGGGGTTCCATCCATTATCCCCCATTGATATAGCTCTTCTTGTTGCATATTCATTGACAAAGTCCTATGATACTCATACCAAGACACATGATGCATTTAGATATGTTGAACAGATCTAGCACCTCCCACAACAAGTTCATGACATCCGTCAATAGGCCAATTCCAACTACAAGATGCACAACTACTTCAACAAAGAAAGTGAATCACCAAGGTTCAAATTGCACAAAAAAATTCCCATATCACAAGGGAACTTGATGTAATGGAGACTATTACCTCCTAATGGGGGAGGATTGATATAGGTGCATCTCGATGGTCATCCACCTTTTCCACTAAATCAATGCTTTCAAGCCTGTGGTTTTGATAAACCATGATATTCACCATTTTGATGAGGAATATAATGTAATTCCATCTCCATTTCTTAATTACAACCATCATGTAATGATTCCTACAATGTTAATGCACATGATAGCATAAGAACTCTATAGTGAAGCACACTTTGGCTAGAGTAGTAGTGGGATGGGTGACCCCCGAGAAGTATGCCTATGGAATTTTGTTAATTAGACCAATTTATCCTGCATGGATCATGGGAATTATTCTCCTCTCACTCTTTCATATATAATCGAGGTGATGGAGGTCCTTTGAGCATGTAATGGAGTGTGATGCAATTTTTATTGAAAATTAGCATAGTCGACATCTCTTTCTCTTCATAGATAAGGTACGACCATTTTATCCAATTTGTGTTTCACAATGTTTTTATATTTTATTCAATAATAAAAGTTGGGTTTCACTGTATTTCTATGCTCTCTGCTATATTCTTTTGCATATCCCATTTTTCCTCAACATAGTCTAGATCAAATACATAGTCAGTTTCCATGCATCGATCTATAGATAGGTATGACAGTTTTTTACCAAAAACCCATGTTGTTAGTATAGTTAAAGAAGGTACTAGTGAGCAAGAACAAGAACAAAAAGATTGTCAAGACCTTTTTTCAAGAAGATATTCAACAACTAATTGAGAAATTCATTGAGAATCCTAAATAAAAATAATAGATCTTCATATATCATTTCTTTGACTTTGTGAATCCTTTTACGATAGAGAGGGATATACATATTATAACTTTATGGTAGAAGAGGAAGATGAACAACCTAAAAAATTTCAATTTCATGTTTTGGAAACTAATGAAGCCACACGGATGAGGAACAACGATAATTTTTCATTTCCTAATTTCCATGTTCTCACTATTCAAGACCCTAATACATGACTTTCTTAGTTTGACATTGTCTATATAACCTATGACTATGCATCTCATATTCACAAAGTCATTTTCTCTCTCTACATTGAAGGAATCAACCTTGAGATGGTTCATGAGCTTGGAGAGAATTACTATCATATTTTGGGAGTAGATGAAGAAAAAAAATATTGACCCTCTCAAAAAAATGACCCCATGTTATCTTGAGAGGCTATCGTAAAATAAAACTTACACTAATTAAAAAATGAACTTTTAGGAGAACTCAAGAATATGTTTCTAAAACTATATGTCCTTCAATCTATTAAGGATGTACTAATCTACAATTAGTTCATCAAAGAATTCTACCCTATGAGAAATAAGGAAAAGAAGAAAGAGATCCATATGGTAAATGTTACAAGGAAAATCAGTAATTTCATGTTATGCAAGGTTTCCACACCCTAACACTCTCAGCTAAGAAGTAATATACTAAATGTGTACATTAATAAGATCTTGATCAAGATTATCTTTTTTTATGTTTGCTAGTTTGTTCGTGAACTATGGGACTATCCTATGGCTTGAGAAACCACGACTCAGGGGCATCTAAGCCATCAATATCACCCAGGGATCGCACCCATCTTGAACCACACCAACCCTTAACATGATGGATTCTTTGTCACTGTGGGTTTCGAACCGGTGACTTTAACATCACGAAGTTCCTAAACAACACACTCAATCACCCACTATAGTACACCTTTGATACTTTTGATCAAGATTATATTAATAGATTTGGAGATCAAAATTAATTTCATGACCAAGGACACAATGCCCAAGTTGAATTTAAAGCAGTTGTTATGACACATGGTTAATGTCCTCCATCTTGGATATGGATCACCTATTATCCTTAATGGATTTTTACATGATGTTATGATATCAATTGACTCAAGGGAGTAATAGACTTCATAGTCCCAAAAAATAAATAAAAAACTAACGAGTATCCACCTATCTTAGGTAGACCTTGGATAGTTAAAATGAATGCACACATACATTGTAGTATAGGGTAGATGACCATCCAAAATGGTTAACCACAAAAAATATTATCTATTTAATCCCCTGCAAAACCTTTGATTAATACAAATATACCTCTAAATGTAGGTTAAGAAAAATGGGGGGACACATTTCAAACTATCATACATCTAATCACAACCATACAAACTTTTTTATCCCCTAGACAAGTATACGAGAACACAATTATTTCCAACTATATACAAAATGTGTACCTTGTTGATATTATGGTAGCTGCGGGAGGTATTTACCTCCAGGTGGAAACCTAAGAAGAATAGAATATTCCGGGAAGCAAGAAGAAACCCTAATGAGTTGGCTAATAACCCTAAAAGACAAGTCGGCTCAAGATGATAATTTGTATTAGGTTATTAGCCTCTCAGAGAAGATGTCGGACAGAAGAAATATTATATGCTAAGTAAATAGGCACCTAGAATGAGAAGTCAGCCCAGGCGGTTAGCCAAAATTAGTATAAATACAAGAGGTCAGTCTTCATTCTGGCAGGCATTCTCATAACTACAGGGCTCACTTGTGCGCACTGCAGTTAGTCAATTTGTTCGCAAGTTTGGAGGAGAAGTTGTCGTTGCAGCTGTTGCAGCTAGAAGATTATGTTTTGGCTTGGACTATCTCTTGGTCATGGTTTGGACTATTTGCTTAGCTCTTGTTTGGTGTTGTATCCTTGGATAAAGGTGTGCTACCCTTCATTTGGCTCTCTAGCCTATGGTTTGCTTCAGGAGTGATTCTATGTCAAGGTTAAGGTTCTCGGAGGGTAGCTTCGACCTATGGTTGGGTGACAATAGTAATATTGTCTATGGTAAAACGAGAACATCCATAATATTCTAACAGGTTATGGGCCCACACCTCATTCATTCAATCTAACCACTGGAAGTAATCATAGCCATAAGGATATTAAGCTCGTCGAAGAACTACCGCTAGGGTTTCTAGCAGGAGCAGTCACCAAAGAACTGTCGCTAGGGTTACTAGCAAGTGTAGTTGCAAAAAACCTAACCCTCTCATTGAGGCACCTTAAGTTAAGGTATTGACCTAATTTCTGGATAGACCAGTGCAGCCTAGCCTAGCTCATCTCCTGGTACTCTCAGCAAGCCAAGACGTTAAGTTTGTGTTTTTGGTCAAATCTAGGGTTGACCAAGTCAAAGAAGCCATGACTTACTTTATGAAGTCAGAAAACAATTTAGATGGAGCTTATAACTTCAAAGCGTGGAAGACTAGGATTGACGTCATCCTTGCCAAGAATAAAGTGTTGGATATCGTGAAAGGAAAGATCATGGAACTAGAGTTTGAAGAAGGAAAAGAGAAATAACCGCAAAACATTGCAGTTATGGAGAAGTTCAAATATGGTGACATCAATTCCATGAGTATCATATTGGAATCTATAAAAGACCAATTGATACCCTTCATCTCCCATCTTGACTCATCAAAGAAGATGTACGGTGCCCTAACAAACCTCTTCTCAGTCATAAACATTGGACAAGTAATGAGTCTGAAGAATGAGCTCTGTGACATGAAGATGAATGATGATGACAACATAACATCATACTTTGTGAGAATATGTCAGTTGAGAGATCAACTACAAGCTATTGAAGAGATAATTTCAAAGAAGGAATTGGTATACATAGTACTCAATGGTCTTCGCAAGACATGGTATGCATTTGCCGCAAGCATGAACACAAGGAAGGAGTATCCTACATTTGAAGAACTTTGGAATTGTTTTGCTCAAGAAGAATCAAGGATCAGTGAAAAAAAGAAACCTCAAAAGAAATACGATGATCAAGCCTTCACAACAAGATTCAAGAACTCCAGGGACAAAAGTAAGTTTTAAAAGAATCCAAATCAAAAGAAGGATATGTCGGAAATACAATGCTTCAACTGTCGAAAATATGGTCACTACAAGAATCATTGTCCTGAGCTAAAGAAAAGGAAGGAGACACATGAAGGATCATTTTCCGAAGAAAGGAAACCCTCAAGGAAGACCAAGCAGGATAAAAAAGACTTCTTCCTCTAAAGACAAGGTAAGAATATTCTTCATAGTTCTTGTACATATCTTGTTTGCATATTCTCTATACATATCTTGTATATGTATCTCTTAGAAGATAATATGTTCCAGGAAGAACTATACCTATGGAAGAACAACAAGATAAGTCAGACAATACATGAAAGGATGAAGTACACAAATCGTGTGGAAGTTATTACATAAGTAACAGCTACAAGATAAGCTAAAATCAACAATCAAGAAGAAATTAGAGAAAGACTTATGACACCTTGCAGAAGGCAATAAGGATGCAGACAGACGAATGGATTATGTTAGATGGAGGGAGCCGATTATATACTTCCAAAATAAAAACATGCACTCATGCCTGAAGCAATGTTTAGGAGGGATCTAATCCTATGATCCATTGAAGATGATGAAGTATATATTCATGGTAGCAGCCATGAAAATAAGTACATGTTTAGTTTGACTTCAGAAGAAGCCCTCTTCGAAAAGAAGCCTTAAAGTATCCTTGGTTCTCCATCCATATCCATGATCCTACAATGAAAGGAAGAATTTGGGATCTTCAGAGAATGGAATCAATAGAAAACTCCATGGACCCAAGATCTAAAGAGAAACATGAAGAAGAACATGAAGATTCCAAGAAAGAAAGAGAAGCCAGAACAACCAGTCATTGTATCGAGAATCCCAAAATTACCATCCTGATATGAATTCACTAAAATAAATCAATCAAAGGAACAGAAAGTTGTGATGAAAAACAGTGTATGAAATAATTATGAATGTAAGCATTGCAAGATCCATAACTAGAGGTTATCCCATATAGAGGGAGAAGACTATGATGATTACTTGTTCCAATAAACCAGACATACCTCTACATGAGTCATTATATCATCCGCAATATCCATGGGATGGAGTTTTACATCAGATGAATGCAAATACTGTTCTCCAGAGAAATTGAACAAAGAGAATATGAAGAGCAACTTCAAACCTTTGAGCTATACCAGAAAGAGACCCTTGTATGCAACTGGAAGAAAACAACTTGGTGGAGAACCTCCAATGCACAACAAAAGCGTGGTGAAGACTTTATATAACAAAGATATTGTATCAGAATGATTACTCAGAAGATCAGGATGATGGATTGCCAATCCATGACAAATATCTGTGATGATAGAAGAAGTTCCACATGGATATGTTCCAATTCGAGCCTTGCCATAATTTTATGAGCTAAGGGGGAAAAAAATATGAATCCAATAATGACACACTATATTGATCAAATTTATATGAAACCTTCAAAGAAAACTAGTGTTCCAAAAATACTAAAGTACTTTGAGATCAAGCATTAAATTCTCCATGATGAAGTCCAGAAAAGAGAAGTGGTTCTCCAATATATATATAACTCCATAGATGAGAAGATAAGCAGACATTTTGGTAAAGCCTCTGTCCAAGATGAAATATTTTGCATACTCAAGTTGGAGATCATGGAGACGACTTCCCTATTGAAAAGGAAGAGATGACTCCTAGGTTGGGAGGGAGCACTAATGTGTTATTGATTTATGGACAGTCATTTTTCAGCTCGAAAAATGGTGCAGGATGAGCAGTTCCTTTACAGTTCAGAAAGTGGTTTGAGATTTCTGATGAACATGCATTTTCCAGTTCAGAAAATGATCCAGATCAAATGGTCAATTTTGTAATGAAAATGGTTCGATGGATTGTTGATGTACCATAGACAACGATTTCCCATTATGGTTAACATCGAGAATGGTCTAGGACAGTCTCTCTTCTTCATGGTTAATCAAGAAGACTAGTTTGCCTCGTCAGATAGTCATTCTTTCGAAGCTCACAGTTGTGAGCAGTTTCAAAGAATGGTCTATTTTGGAGGTTGGTGCAGGACAGTCATTTCCTTAGGAAATGGTCCAAACAGTCATTTCATAGGAAAGATTCATTCTCTCCAGGTTTCACTTTTTTTAGTGCCAGAGGAATGGCCCAGATAGGTGAATGGCCCACATTCAGCAATTACGACAGGCATTCCATAGGGAAGATTCATTCTCTCTAGGTTACACTTTTTTTAGTGTCAGAGGAATGGTCTAGGCTCAGAAATCAGGATGGTTATTCTTCCTTGCTTGAGAAGAATAGTCTAGATAGCTCATCATTGATGTTTGACCTTCTAAGGGCATATGGTCTTCCATATCTCAGAGATGTGAGTGGAAGAATGGCCTCGATGATTCAATTTATATCATAACATTATTTTTGTGCAAGTTGATATCAGATGATTTTTATGAATATTGTATGTCTCTAGACAGTAGATGTATACTAATGTGGTGGATGTGTTCCACTGTTTGTGACTATACGTCACTAATCAAGTACCTGTGTTCTACTTGGTGTGGTAGTGTACCACTGGATTGTAGTTGTGTACTACTATGGATAAACATAGTTGTGTTCTATTGAATGATACTGTTCTGATTTCCTTGAAGATTATCAACTATGTTGGAAATGATTATCAGCTGGATGGATGATCAATGGATAGATATTTCCAAGACGGAACATGGTTGAGGACATTTATTCCTCTAGGACATATGCTCGTATTAGAAGAATGGCTCTTGTGTCACTCTGTGGAGTGAGTGACTTATCCAACATCATGTCTAATTACTCATATGGAGTATGGTTTCAAGAGATGATGCAACTGATGACACTGATGGTGATGATGGTACTCATGATCTAGTCATGAGATAGTCTATACAACTATGTCGATGCTACTGGGTGAATGGTATGTTTAAGCTCAAGACCATTACCTATAATACCTCCCTAGCTAGGAGGTAGTGTTGATATGATGGGTGGGAGATATTTACCTCCACGTGTAAACCTAACAAGAATAGAATATTTTGGGAAGCAAGAAGAAACCCTAATGAGTTGGCTAATAACCCTAGAAGACAAGTCGGCTCAAGAGGATAATTTGTATTAGGTTATTAGCCTCCAAGAGAATAAGTGGGCTAGAATAATATTATATACTAAGTAAATACAGACCCAAAATGAGAAGTTGGCCCAGGTAGTTAGCCAGAATTAGTATAAATATAGGAGGCCAGTCTTCATTCTGGCAGGCATTGTCAGAACTACAGAGCTCACCTGTGTGCACTGTAGTTAGCCAGTTTGTGCGCAAGTTTGGAGGAGAAGTTGTCATTGTAGTTGTTGCATCTAGTAGATTACGTTTTGGCTTGGACTATCTCTTGGTTATGGTTTGGAATATCTGATTAGCTCGTGTTTTGTATGCTATCCTTGGAAAAAGGTGCGCTACCCTTTGTTTGGCTATCTAGCCTAGAGTTTTCTTCCGGAGTGACTCTCTGTCAAGGTTAAGGTGCTCGGAGGGTGGATTTGGACTATGGTTGGGTGACAATAGTGATATTGTCTATGGAAAAATGAGCACATCCATCATATTCTAACATACCCTAGTTCTAGAACAATTCAAGAATACGATGGGAAAAAAGAGCAAGAATACCATGGAAGCCTTGTTGTTCTAGAACAAAACTAATGGAAAAAATTGTTCCATATTAAAATAAAATAAAAAAATATTCAAATAGTGATATGTTACCTAATAATACTCTAAAAATTAGTAGCCAACTAAATTATGTTCAAGATAAAGAAATGTTGGAGATTTTAAGGAAACACAATTCATCCTTTGCTTGGGATTACAATTATGTGCAAGGAATCCATCTTGAAATTTATATGCACAATGTATACATCATAGATGATTCCTTACCCATAATATAGCCTCAAAAAAATATGAATACAATAGTAAAATATGTAATGAAAGTAGAGAGGTAAAATATTTTAGATGCCAATTTTATCTATCATGTATCTTGTTGGAAATTTGGTGACAACGAATTCCTCCAAGGATGGATTTGAATCCTATTATTTTGTGTTGGTTGCAACTAAATAGACCAAGTTAGAATATGGATAGGAGTGCATTTAATAATCAGTTTCTTGTGTAAATGTATATGAATTTATGTATGTCTGTAGAGGGAAATAGAGAGGGATATGAGAGAGCTTGCAACGCTGTTGTAATCTCCATGATCTGAATAATAATACAAATGATACCTTTTCTTCATGGATGTAGCCCAAATCTGGGGTGAGCCATGTAAAATCTGTTTGTTTGTTAATCTGCGTGATTCTTGATTGTCATATGTGAATTGTGTTTTCCTCATTTTCCATTCTGACAAGTGGTATCAGAGTTGCGTTGGAGATCCTTGAGGCCAGATCCATGGTGCAAGATCGTGAATTGAGAGAGAGGGTCATGGGCGTCATCCATCAGAAGAGGAGCAACGCCATCTACAGTGCCAAACCGTGGACGAGGAGTAGTTCCAAAACTGTGGAGGAGGAGCAAGCAACACCATTTGTGCATGAGGAAGAATGTTTTCTCATCACCGTGGGTCACTCATCATAAAGGGAATGACAACCGTGTCTCTACCCTTCACGTTAGGCCCGTCCTCCGAAATCAACGCGACCCACTCTAGTCATGAGGGGCGACAAATCTTGCACATTGATGCACCCTAGTATGTTGTATGGACGGGATGAATCCATGAATATAGAAGTGGTAAAATTATGATGATAGGTGCGATGCCTCTAAAATGATAGATGCGAGCCTCTGTTGTAGAGACGTGCGACGATTTTATAATAAATCGCACTATGTGGCTCTTATCAGGTGCGGTGATCTGTTGATATGGAAATAAATCAGAGTGCCAAATTCTAAATCCAGAAGTTCAATGGAAAGAACAATTTCGAGATCTGGAAGGTTCAGATGCACGATTTGCTCATGCAACAAGGCGTGGTCAAGGAGATTTTGGGAAAATCAAAGCAAGCCGCGACCATAACAAATGAATACTAGGATGAGATCGATGCGAGAACACTAAGTTCCATACACCTATGTTTGGTTGATGATTTTTTGTTCAACATTGTTGCGGAGAAGAAAATCGTCGATTTGTGGACGAAGCTAGAAATCTTGTACATGATGAAATCCTTGACGAACAAGATCTTCCTGAAAAGGAAATTATACAGTTTGTGCATGAAGGAAGGTAGGAAAATAGATGATCATTTAAATACTTTTAATACTCTCTTAGTTCAATTGACTAGTATGGGAGTAAAATTTGATTATGAAGACAAGGCAATTACATTATTGTGTTATTTTCCCTCGTCATGGGATAACTTTGTTACCTCTATTAGTTTCATCACAACAAAAAGTATTGAGTTTGATGTTATTGTTGGAGCACTATTGTCTGAGGAAACAAGGAAGAAATCCAATTTAGAAATATCTACAGGTAAGGTGATGGTGGTCAGAGGCAGACCTAAAGAAAGAGGACAGGGTCAGAGAGATTTTTTCAAAGTCAAAGGGAAAAAAGAGAAAGATTAAGTGTTGGTTTTGTGGAAAATTGAGACACCTAAAGAAGGATTGTTGGAAGCGATAACAAGCCTCCAAAGACGACCCTCCAAAAGAAATGAAGGAAGCGAAGGCAACTGAAACAGGTTCCGCAACAGGTTCAGGTATGACTCATGAAGTTTTATCAATTAGTATTGGTTCATGTCATGATCAACAATGGTTATTAGATTATGGTGATTCAAATCACATGTGTCTTCATAGAGAATGGTTTTTTACTTACCAGTCTATAGATGATGGAATAGTTTACATGGGAAATGATATCACGTGTAAAGTTGTGGGAATTGGTAGCATTCAAATTAAGATGTTTGATGGAACTCTTAAAATAGTAACTAATATGAGACATGTACGTCAGCTTAGGAAGAACCTAATTTATTTAGGATTCTTATACATTGGAGGATATAAGAGTATTGTTAAAGGTGGAGTTATGAAGGTCTACAAAGGAATCCTATTGGTTATTAAAGCGAAGAAAGTTGGAAACCTATTTCTATTAGAAGGAAGAACCGAGTCAGATCATGCTATAGCTGTATCCGAGAATGGAAGTGATTATGTTTGTCTATGGCATCAACAATTGGTCCATATGAGTGAAAGAGGATTGAAGTTATTATATTATTGTAAGTTACTTCCTAGTATAAAGTCTTTAAAGTTAGATTTTTGCAAGCACTGTATTTATGGAAAACATAATAGGAATAAATTTAAAACTAGAAGACACACTAGTGAGGGAATCCTTGACTATATCCATTCTAATGTTTGGGGACCATCCCCTACTATTTAGTATGGAGGATGATCATATTGTGTAACCTTTATAGATGATATATATAGGAATATTTGAATCTATATATTGAAAATAAAGCCTGATGTATTTGATGTTTTCAAGCAGTTTAGAGCTTTGGTAGAAAAGAGCACTGGTAGGTCCATTAAATGTTTAAGAACTGATAATGGTGGTGAATTTACGTCAATGGAATTTGAGAACTATTTCAAGGAGTTTGGG
>SNQJ01S0012782.1:48429-69217 GCA_010110895.2 Picea sitchensis | reverse complement strand
TCTCAAACCTAAAATCAAACCAACTCCCTGCAAATACATGATAACAATACACAATTGCAACATATAAGGAACACACACATACAAACATGCATATAATAACAGACTGGTGCAAGAAAAACTGCTCTGTATTAATAATGGCAAATGCCTGTATATTTTACAAGGTGTTCTCAAGCTCTCCTCGGCTCTTCAACTCTACCATTCCCCCTTCTTACAAAATGAGATATCCCTATCTCTTTTACCTGAGGTTCTCTTCACGCTTCCCTCCAGGTACACCTACCCTAATCAATTACAATGAATGGGGCTGTCTAGTCCAGAATCGGACCTAGATCTTAGCCAATCTACCATAAAGGCCGATCCTATCTAATGCCTGCGCAAAGGCATGGCTTTCCTGGCTCAAAAGCCTAAGCACATTAAATTACATTCAATACAAATTCAAAATGAGGCTGCGCCTCCTTTTCAGCACATGAATGAGTGTGCGCTGACGTGGTTGACTGGCTGGCATGGAGAGATGCTCCTGCATCATACTCTCTCAACACCAACTCTTGATCAAAGAATCTAAATTTTCTTTTGGGGCTCAAAAGTCGAGTACTTGGGTCATATTGTTGGGAAGGAAGGTGTAAGGGTGGATCCTAAGAAGATTGATGTTATGCAGGACTGGCCTCACCCAAAGAATCTCAAAATATTGTGTGGTTTTTCACGGTTAACATGATATTATCGCAAGTTTGTTAAGAATTATGGAAATATTGTGACGCCTCTCACTGCTCTCCTTAAAAATAATTCTTTCACGTGTACTCATGCAGTTCATTAGGCCTTCCAAGCCTTGAAGGCGTCTATGTGCACCACCATAGTCCTGGCCCTTTTTTATTTCACAAATACCTTTTTCCTAGAATGTGATTCTTCTGGGAGAGGAATTGGAGCATTCTTTATGCAAGATGGTTGGCCTTTGTCCTTTACCAGCAAACAACTGTAAGAGAGACTTTTGGTCCAATCAATCTATGAAAAGGAAATGTTGGTTATTCTGCATGCAGTATATCTCTGGTGCCCTTATCTATTGGGGACACGCTTCCAAATCAAGACAGATCATTAAATCCTCAACTCTTTTTGGAGCAACGACCTTCCTCCCCATAGTAGAAAAAATGGGTGACTAAGCTCTTTGGATATGATTATGAGATCATTTATAAGAAAGGAAAATAAAATGTTGTTGTTGATGCTCTTTCAAGAAAATATGAAGATGAAGGATCCCTTTTTCCCTTTCCTTCATTGTACGAGATTGGATCCAAGATGTTTTCCAGGAATGGCTACAAGATCCTGAAATTTCGCATCTGATCCAACAATTACAAGCCAATCCTCTAGTTTCCCCTGGGTACTCTTGGCATAATGATGAGCTTCACTACAAAGGTCGTCTGTATTTAAGTAAATATTCCCAACTTAAATCCACAGTGCTTTATGAGCTTCATGATACAACCACATTTGGGCACTAAAGGTTTACCAAAACCTATGACCGGGTCAAACTTTCTTTTTTTTGGGATGGTATGAAATAAGATGTTCTCAATTTTGTGGCAACATGTGATGTTTTTCAATGAAACAAGGCCAAAATCATCAAATCTCCTGGCACAGTACAAGTGCTTCCAATTCCACCCTCTATTTGGAGGGACATCACTATGGATTTTATTATGGGCTTACCTAAATGGGGAAATAAGTCAGCCATCATGTTGGTCGTTGATCATCTTTCCATGTATGCTCATTTTTTTGCTCTTCAACACGCATCTGCCACCTCCAATGTGCCTCAAATTTTCATGGATCATGTCTTTGAGATTCATGGCATGCCTCATTCCATTGTTTCTGATCGAGATCCCACTTTCACCAACAATTTTTGGTAGGAATTGTTCAGGCTACAGGACACCCAATTTCATCTCAGCACAACCTATCATCCCAAGACTCATGGTCAAACTGAAATTGTCAACAAGTGTTTTGAGACATATTTGAGGTGTTTTTCATTTGAAAGGAAAAATCAATGGACTCAATGGTTACCACTAGCTGAATGGTGGTACACCACTTCTTGCCATACAACTACACACATGACTCCTTTTTAAGAAGTATATGGACAAAATCCACCTTCATTTCTCTCATACATGCCAGGTGTATTGAAGGTCCATGTGGTTGACCAAACACTTATAGTTTCAGAGGCTATTCTTCATACCCTCAAAGAGAATTTGGTCATGGCTCAGAATTGCATGAAGTAATAAGAAAATCAACATCGTTTCGAATGCCAATTTGTTGAAGGCGACCACGTGTTTCTTCAACTACATCCTTATAAGAAAACTTCACTCAAGGCCAACCGTTGTCAGAATCTGGAGCCCAAATTTTATGTTCCTTATATAGTTATCAAGTGCGTGGGACATGTGTCCTATTAGTTATGTTTTCTCAGTCATTCTAAGTTCCATCCTATTTTTCATGTCTCCTACATAAATAAGGTGATTGGAACTAAGTATCGAACTCAAACTCGCCTTTCCTAATTGGATGAAGAAGGCTCCATCTGGTTGTAGCCACAAGTTTTTTTGGACCAACGTGAGTGTCGTTTTTGTTAGCGCACCATCAATTAAGTGTTAGTCTAGTGGAAAGATACAACTCTAGTAGATGCCACTTGGGAGCCAACTACAATTCTCCAACAATTTCCTCATCTCAAGCCTTGAGGAAAATGTTGTTTTTAAGGGGGAGGGCATGTTAGGGACCTAAACTCCCTAACCCCTCACATAGGTGGAATAATATATTTCCATATAATAAAGGCCTAACAATAAGGAAGAACAAGTCAAATGTAAGAATACCTAATAGAAGCTTCTGCTTCTAGAAATATTTTCCTCTAGATTGTTCTTTTGGATAGATAGATTTAGTATAAATAGAAGTAGAGGGTATGAGAAGTTTTTTCTTGACAATTATTGTAATAGAGTGCTTCTTTGCTGGAGGTTTCCCCCTCAAAGAGGCAAGTGAACATTGTTTCTTATCAATTAAAGGTATTATTTGGTGATGTGGTTTCATCTATTGTGTTGTTCCACTGTTATTCTCTGTAATATTTTTTTTCATGCTATTATAATAGATATCGTACATTACAGAAGTAGACCTGGCTTGATTTCGACACGGTGGCAAGATCTCTTGAGCCTTTGCTTGTTTCTCTGCTCCTCTCTATCTCAATGAAAGGAAATTCTGAGCTTTGGTTTGTGCAAATGGGCACAAATTGCGCTGGCAGTCCCTTTAAAAAGGACACAAGAAGAATGTGAACACGTACCTAAGAATGTACACTTGTTCCTAAGAATGTGCATGTGTTCCTAGTAAAACACACACATTCCTGTCATCATTCCTATGTGGTACAGTGAGTGGAGGTTTGGGTTTTTCTGAACCTCTAACATCATGAATGCATGCACATTCTTAGAAACACACACACATTCCTGCGAGTGCGGGTTCCTACCGACGCCCTTGCCACTTTTTTGTCCTCCATCTTTATGCACACACCGTGTATTTCACATTTACAAAGCAGGTTTGGAAAAAGGTGGAAGGTATGATTAGTTTAAAAAATATCTGGGTAGACAGTTCTATCGAGGAGGCATTTAGGAGAAGATGCAGTAAAAAATAAACTAGAAGGTTCAAAACATTCCATTTAAATATTGCTTGGGAAATATGGCTAGCTGGGAACTTGAAACTATTTGAGGACAAAGAAATATCACATTTGAAATGTGGTGCACAAGCTCTAGATGTTCTAAATGCTTTTCCTAGATTCAAGATAAGAAAGTGGTACATCGGTTAGAAGAATATGATCTCAAAAAGGGTATTCCATGGGCTTACTTCAATGTTGCCTCCTAAAGGACCCCTCCTAGGGGCGATGTTGAGGGATAATACACATATTAATCTTTCAAAACAAGTGTTGGATATGGAATGAATAATTACAATGAGTTGTTGACACTTAAAATAGTTTTAATGTTGACTCAAATATATGGAGTAGAGCACATTCGAATATGTGGGGATTCGGGAGTAGAGCACATCCAAATATGTGAAGATTCACTTCATTGAGTAGATGAAACAAAAACCAAAATTGAGAAATTTCACTCTCCAACATTTATTTATTGATGTCATGTCATTGCAATCTCTTTTTCGTATAATCTTTTGCACATGTCTACAAAGACAATAACATGATAGTCGATGACATGGTAGTGGATGTATTATCAAAAGAAGACCTACGGAATACGAATTGTATAGGAAAATAATCACGGTCCTTCTTTCTTTCTTATATACTCATTAACCTTAGACATAAATTACATCACAATTTTATATTACTACATAAGACTTTACAAACACTAAAAGCATCTAGACTTTGTAGTATATAAGTACCTTTTTAACTTTTGAAAATTATGTGCTACAAGAAATATAGATTATACTTTAAAGTTTCGTTTGTTTTTAAGGAATTGTTAATAAGTAGACTTTTAACAATTATGCTTTCATAGACACAATTAGTTATGCTTTCATAGACACAATTAGTAGACTTTTTTCTTTAATTTTTTTAATATACTAAACCCACATCAATATAATAACCATACATCGAATCTTTTTACAAAGGATATATATATATATATATATATATATATATATATATATATATATATACGTATTTTCTTAAAAATATATCAAAACACCCATATATTAAGTCTTAAACTATCTATTTTCTTAAAGTCTTTCAACCAAACTTTATTTGGCGAACAATTTTCATATTATTATTCAATCCGTCTAAGCATGTGCGCACCTTCATTATCTTTTCACGCCCTTCTTAAAAATATATCAAAACACATATATTAAGTCTTAAACTATCTATTTTCTTAAAGTCTTTCAACCAAACTTTATTTGGCGAACAATTTTCATATTATTATTCAATCCGTCTAAGCATGTGCGCACCTTCATTATCTTTTCACGCCCTTTCTTTTCACGTCCTTCTCGAGTCAGGGAACCCAACTAAAACTGGTCGGACCTCGCTGTCGTTTCCACATTTCTGTAGCTGCACATTTGATGACTGGAACTATATGGAAGATCGTTCCTTTACATTCTGGATTTCCAAGTCAAATGCTATGCGCTGTTTTCTTCAACGGGTTTCATCTACCTTACAGTACAGTTCAGCCAAATTCATTAAAAATTGTTTTAAAAACAATAACTAGGCATAAGAAATTCACGATAGTTGAAACTTCAAAACAGAACAATGCGAAGCCAAACACTCAGATTTTTATGAACGTTTTTTCCCAAAATAAAATATTGCAACAGTCAGATTTTTGTGAACCTTGTTTTCAGAGGATGGTACTTAAAATTAATCTTAAATTTTTTTAGTATACAAGGTAGTGAACAAGCGCTCAAAATCATTATATATTACATTCTCAAATTAAAACTGTTTATAAAAATAGTAATTTTTTTTTCAACCAACCAAACCAAACCCAATATATTAATTTCCATAAACCTTGTATATGTTATGTCTATCTCCAAAATATATAAACTATAAATTACATTATAGAGATGCATTTCTTGTCTTGTCCGTAACGGGTTATTGAAGAGTTCTTCTATGACTCTTCATGGTTTTTTATATATAAATAAAATAAGATTTTTGATGTTTATAACATGCTCTACTGATAAAATAAAATAAAACATCATATTTTTACTTATTTTTACGAACGTTTCTATACTATATATGTCTCTGCATTATTTCATGGTCTTTTTTAATGTATAAATAAAATAAGATCTTTGATGTGCTCTACTGATCAAATAAAATAAAACATTATATTGTTATTGATTTTTACAAACGTTTCTATACTATATATATGGCATGCAATATGAACAATTACAACATATAAATATATGGCATGGAATATGAATCATTACAACAAAATTTATATGGGTGGAAGATATTTGATTTTGAAAATATTTATTTTTTAACTGTGTTATTAAAACATATTTAATATAATAAACTAATTGGCTTAAACTAATTAAACAAACAACTAAAATCTAAAATGTTAAATTTATCAACATAAATACTAATTATTCCATTTTCCTTGCTTAAGAAATTTATATTGTTAAATTTTTTCATTTCAATTATATATAATAATAATTTAATAGAACATTGAATTAATCAAATTGTTAAGAAAATAATTTAATTGAATCAAAATGTTATTTAAGAGTTTACCAGAAAAATAACTATTTTAACACATAGATTAGATTGTTTTGTGTAAATACTCTACGATATCCGCTGACTTTGCCATAGCATCAACTTCCATACATTTGACCTAATTGACAATGATTCTAGACTCGTCACTTTATAAATCAGGTATTCTTGACAATGGAATATGGAATGGTGATGGGGTAGACAGAAAAGCATAAGGAATTTCTATCGGCTGTGTAAACGAGAAATCCATCGATAACTTGGGCAACTCTAATTGCGGTGGCTTGCAGCTTTTAGGGGTCTTCGATATCATAGTTTCTTCTAAAAACATGATCGGTTCCAGGCAGTCAAAGATACTAGATTCATTTTTCGTTTTACTTAGAGACGAGCATACGCCCTTGTAATCCAGATAATGTAACGAAGAAAATTTAGCCTCTATCATTGGATTTGGATTTGATTGGCAGCTGACATTGAAAGTCAGTGAGTGAAACTTCTCTTCATATTCATCACTTAAAACAACAGGTTCCTCTTCACCAACGTCAATAGGTTTTGCTCCTTGTTCCATGGACTTCTGAGTAACAGCCTTTCTGTATATCCGACATAACACCATATCGGTCTTCTTCTGCACATGCAAACTTAAATTCATTCAACAAAACCACCAAAACATCACTTCTTCAATTTAACCAATAAAACCTTGGATTTAGTAAGTAGTACTTGACATTAAATAAGATTCAAGGGAGATTTAATAGAAAGTATTTGATGGTCATTTATCAATATTTATTAAATGGTATGTTAGACTGAGTTATCGATGTTTATTAAATTGTATGCAAAGGTGAAGAAAAACGTTTTTTTTCAGGATTTATTTTTCTTAGTGTTCGCTAGATTAGGGTTAAAACTAAACCAGAAGAATGACCAAGGAGAGGAAAACTGATCACCTTTCGGGCGGATGAGAAGAAATCTGGCATTCGGTACTCGTTCATGATCCAGTCCGTCCTCTGCCCACGTGGGGCTTTTCCTACATAAAACACCAGAATTTTCTTGAGACCTATACAGTGAAGCAGCTCGTTGCGAACTGGTCTGTCTGAACCGGTGGCCTTCCAGTAACCCGACACTGTCAATCCGTTAGGCCGAGAGCATTTCTTATGATAGCGTGGAACGAAGAAGAACCATTGTCGCTCTCCAACATCATGAGCCAAACCTGCAATAGATCGGTCAATACTCTTCGAAAATTTAATTTGAAATTCAAACAAGCGAAGAAGCAGAGATTTAAATATTCCCAGGGATCATATTGATATAAGTCTAAAGTCGGTATAATTTTATCGAAGATCAGTGGGTGCCCTGCTCGGATCTTTTTCTTCAGATAGAAGCCCAACAACTCCTCTTCTGTGGGATAGAATCTGAAGCCTGGAAGGTCCATTAACTTTCCCTGCACAAACTCATCATTGCATATTTTTTCCGGCATGATCTATTTTGAGGAACCGCTCATACAAATTGCCTGACATAGAAGTATAAATAGATGACATAGAAAAATATTATATATACACAGAGTTTTCTGTACGGAAGGGCGTCTAGAAAAATAGGAAAGTGTTTTAAAGATTTGACGACGAACATGGATTGAGGCTTGACGAAGAAGATAATGGTCCACACATTGTAAGGCGGCGAAAACTTTTCAATGTGTTTATCGCGCTCTTTCTCCGCGGAGTGATTGTGGGCTCTAGATTGTGCAAAGTCGTAATTCCTTTACAAATCTTCGAAATTTGGACGAAGACGTGATTCCTTTACATATCTTCGAAATTTGGACGAAGATGCATGATATCTTTATGTTGGATGCTAAACGTTATTAATCAAATTTATTTTTATTATTTTTCAAATGTCAATAATATATATTTAAGATTTTTATTTAAACTAATCAAATTTGATAGTATAATGATAATAATATTTAAAAAATAGAATATCTTATTTATATGGTATAGAATTTTTTTTTAGAAAATGTAGCATCTATTTTAAATTTTGAGTTTTAGATCAAATAAAACTAATGTGGTCTACTATTTTATTGGAGATTAATAATCATTTTTATTGAATATAATATAAAATAATATTACCCCGGATGGGGTGAGATTACAAGAAGGCCATCTTACGAGACGTCCGACCACTTGTCACATGATCAGACCCGCCCCCCCTCATCTATCATCTCATGGTTGTAAAGCTTCTACCGTCACTCTTTAAACTTTACTTGTGGCGAGCTTGCCGCATGCTTAGGAAGCTCAGCTGTATGGGAGATTTCATGGAGATGGGCACGACGCCTCCACATTCTCATCCACACCTCAACAATGACGGTCCGAAGTCGATGCTTGAGTAAGTTGGAACTCATTTGTTCCCTCGGCCTCTCCATTTACGGCTCTCCCTCGTTTTCGATTTCTTCCTCACTTCTTGGTACGACGTCCACTCGGCTTCCCAGAGTTCATAGAAGTCCTTCAAGGGAAAATTAAAAATATTCTTCATAGAAGTCCTTCAAGGGAAAATTAAAAATATTCTTCATAGAAGTCCTTCAAAGCCTTTAGTGGATGGTCTCATGTCAAAGGGAAAATTAAAAATATTCTTCATACAAGATCTTCAAAGCCTTTAGTGGAAGGTCTCATGTGAAAGGGAAAATTAAAGATATTTTTCATAGAAGACATTCAAAGCCTTCAGTGGAGGGTCTCACTCACATGATCCTAAAAATCCCTTTCTAGAAAACCCAAATAAGACGTATACATGTGTTGAATAACCTTTTGTAAAGGTCCTAGGAAGAATAGATGGATTCAGTTCACTCACGTATACATGTGTTGAATAACCTTTTGTAAAGGTCCTAGGAAGAATAGATGGATTCAATTCACTCTTCTAACCTCTTCTAGATATCTAAAGAAGAGTTTGAGTAAATTTTGAAGTTATGTACCAACTTCGAAACAATTATGACGTGAGCAATGGATTCCACGCAGACTTTGTATGGTGCTTCTAGCAATGTAGCGTTGAGTGGGAAGCATGATCCTTAATCCGAACATGAGTGACCTTTGGCATTGAGAAAACATGTGTGCAATTGGACATCCATCACAGTATTGAGCATTTTATGCATATGACGTACACATGAAAATGCTAACAATTATTTAGTTTTATTATGTGGAGAATACACATATTTAAGATTCTTTTAAATTTTTAATCGATTTTTGGTTTGTTGGTTAGAAATGTGTTGGGATCTCACTCACTTGATTTTTGGGTGTCTATTGCATATGACATCTTGAGGGAATCCTTGTCTTTCAAGTAGGGATATGGGGAACATTATAATATTTTGAGAACTAGTTATGAGTCTTGGGGCCCTTGACATGGTCATCGAAGGAAACATGGTGATTGGAACATAAAGTAAATTTTTGGAATAAATAGATTTTAAAAACACTTCAAACAACCACACAAGGCCTTTCAAGGGTATCCATTCATTTGAATAGGGATATGGGTGTTATTAGGGATTTTTGATACTAGGTACATGAGTATTTGGGTTATAGACATATTTTAAGGATGAAACCTAGTTCTTACACCATAAAGGAAGATTCTAAGCAGCAAAGTTGAAAAATGACACCATGATCTACTAGACATGACCTCTTAAGAATATCCTTACCCTTGGAGTGGGTATATTAATGAAATTATGGAGTTTTTATATTAAGGTATGGCCTTAGGCTTCCGGATATGGTTAGGGGGAGGAACCCAAGTCTTAGACCACAAATGAAGATTATAGGAATTAAGTATGAACAAATAAACATGACCTTCGGAGGAGATATTTGGCCTCCAAGTGGAGTTATGTGCACTGTTATAATTTTTTAGCATAAGTTATGGGGCAAGGTTTCCTCAACATGGTGGAAAGAAGAAACTTTTTCTTTATTCCTTTAAGAAATATTTCATACATACAAGTCCAAGATGAACACCTCAACCCACTCACATGACCTTCGAAGTGTATCAGTTGTCTCTTAGTGGGCATATTGCCACTTTTAGGGGTTTTGGAGAAGTACGTGTTAGTTTGAATACTTTGACCAAGGTAAAGTGATGAAACTTGCTCATTAGGCCTAAAAAGTATCTTATGAGGCTCAATATCCACGATGACTCCTCAAAACACCATAAATGATCCATATTTCAGATATTTATCCTTGCAGTTCCAATATGGAAACCATTAGAATTTTTTCAATGCCGAGATTAGGTTGTTGGGCATTAGGATTGGTTAAGGGAACAAAATTGGTACTTAGGAACTAAAGTGAGCTTCTAGACATCCAACTTCACGAACAATGTCTCAAACTACCACATGTAATGTCTTGAGTTTATCATCTCCCTCTTAGTGGGGATATGGGAACCATTATAATATTTTAAACTCTAGGTATGAGTCTCATTACCTTGACTATGGTTTGGGGGGAAATTCATGCCTCAAGACCTAAAGGTATATTTTAAGAGTCAAGGGACATAAATGAGGACTTGACACTATATATGAACTTTTGAAGGGATATTTGGCCTTTCAGACGAGACATGGGATATATTGAAATCGTTTTAGCACTATTTTTTGGTCACAATGCCTTGAACATTGTTGGAGGAGGGATCCCTAGTATTGGGACATAAGTACATTTTTCAGGAATATGGGACCATGAATGTCACCTCAAACATTGGGTTTCAGGGCCCTAGATATGGTAAAAGGGTGAAACATGAACCTTAGGCCCTAAAGGAATATTATAGATATCTACGGCCAAGAACGATACCTTGAACAACCATGAATAGCCACTTGAGGGAATTATTGGTCTATGAATGGGGATGTAGATCGAACTAGGCATTTTTGAGTAGCAGGTATGTGTCCCAAGGCCTTAGAAATAATCCAGGGAAGAACACCATCCCTTATATCCTAAATAAATGTTTAAGGAACACACACACACACACACACACACACACACACACACACACACATATATATATATATGAATAATTTATTGAAGCACCACACATGACCTCTAAAGGGTATCTTTGGCCTCTAGGAAAGGATGTTATTGCCATCAAAAGGTTTTGAGGATTAAGTATTGGAATCAAGGCCTTGGTATGGTTGAGGGGGGGAACCCAAGCCTTATTCGAAGTACAAATATTCTAATAATCTAGGAGAATATATGACACCTAAAACCACCACAACCAATCAATCAAGTTTTTATGCAGCTTCTAGGGCTCAAGGGTCATGCATATCACATCAAACCACCATATATGACCTCTTGAGGGGATATTTATCCTTCAACCAGGGATGTGGGAATTGCTAGGATATTCTTAGCACTAGGTATGTGTCTTGGGTCTTTAGAAATGATTCAAAGAGGAAACCCATGACTTAGGTCCTAAAGAAAGATTATAGTCATCTAGGTCCAACAATGACATGTTGAACCATAATAATGGACCTTTTTGGGGTATCTTAGTCTCTGTATGGGGATAGTTTACATTATGAGTTTTTGAACATCAAGTATGGGTCTTTGAACATTGGATATAGTTAGGGGGGGGGGGGATAAAAGTTAGTCGTGAAAGAAAACTTCTAGGATTTTGGGGCCAAGAATGAAACCTTAAACCATCACAAATAACCTATCGAGGGCATGCCTTGCCTCTAACTAGGTTTATAGATATCATTAGAATTATTAAGCACTAGGTATCGGTCTGAGAACACTGGACAAGGTTAAGAGAGGAAAGGATCACTAATGGAAGATTCTATCCATCAAGGGCCAATAAGGATACCTAAAATAGCTAGACATGGTGGGTATATTTGGCCTGTAATTGGGGATGTTAGTTTGACTAGCTAATTTTGAGAAGTACATATGTGCCCGAGGGCCTTGGAAACAATTTAGGGAACAAGGACTTGTATTAGGTCGTAAAGAAAAATTTAAGGCATCCAAAGCCATGGACAATGCCTCAAAACACCACACATGACCTCAAGGGGGTATTCTTTTCATTTGAGAATCGATGTTAGTTAAATAAAACTTTTTTGAGCATTTCATATGGGTTTCAAGGCCTTTTTATGTTTGAGAGGGGGAACCTAAACCCTAGCTTAAGTACAAACATTTTAGGCATCCAAGGCTAAACATGATGCATCAAATAACCACACATGACCTCTTAAGGATTTAGAAAACCCCAAGGGATCAAGGGCCATGAATGACACAAAAAGTTGTTGATGACATCTCGAGGTGAAATGCGGCCTTCATGTGGGGATATGCACATTTATAGGATATTTTGAGCACTAGGTATGGTTCTTAGGTTCTTGAACATGATAAAGAGAAGAAACAAAATACAACCTCCTCAAGTAATACTTTAGGCATATAGGACCATCAACGACATGTTGAACCACCACAAAGGACCTTTCTAAGATATCCTTGGTATTCAGATCGAGATAGTGAGCACTATGTAATTTTTAACTATTAGTGTGAATATTTGGACCCTATATATGGTTAGGGTAACACAACCAAGAGGTAGGAAATAAATTAATATTGTAGGCTTCTAGGGCCAAGAATGACACCTTAAACCACTACAAATGACCTATAGAGGGAATCATTTTCCTCTAACTAAGTGTGTGCGTACCACTATAATTTTTTAGTGCTAGGTATAAATATTGAGGACCTAAGTGGGTTTCAGCATTAGGTATGTGTCCTAGGGCCTTGGAAATAATAGAGGAAAAAAGGCCATGCCTTAGGTCCAAAAAACTATTTGAGGCATGCATAGCCATGAAAAATGCATCAAAGGACCACATGTCACCTCTGCATGGTACCTTAGCCATTAAAAAGTGATGTTAGTGCTATCAAAATGTTTTTAGCATTAGGTATGGGTCTCAAAGCCTTGATATGGTCAAGGGGGGAAACCTAATCCTTAGATAGAGTACAAATATTATATGCATCTATGGAAAAATACAATTCCTTTGACCACCACACCTGACTTCTAAAGGTTTAATGAAACTTATAGGGCTTAAGGGTCATGAATGACATGTCAAATCACCATAGATGACCTCTCAATGACATATTTTTCATTCAAGTGGGGATGTGAGAATATTTAAGATATTATGAGCATTGGATACCCGGTATGGGTCTTGGGTCCCTTGACATGATTGAGAGAGGAAATATCAGACTGAGGCCCTAAATAAACCCTCTAGGCATTGAGGGCCATCAACATGTTAAACCACCAAAAAGGACCTTTCCAGGGTAACCTTGGTCTCTAAATGGGGATAGTCATCATTACGAGTAATTGAAGATTAATTATGAGTCTGTAAAACTTATATATTGTCAAGGGAGAAAATCCAAGAGTTAGGCTCAAAAGGGAGCTTCTAGGCTTCTAGGACCAAGAATGACACCTTGAAACACCAAAAATGACCTATCAAGGGTATTCTTTGCCTCTAAATATGTATATAGGTACCACTATAATTTTTTTAGCACTAGATATGGGTCTTGGGGTCCTAGACATAGTTATGGAAGGAAACATAAAATAAGACACTAGATAAAGACTTTGTTTTTATTTTAATATTCCTTTCATAATTTTATTTCAAGAATTTCCACTTTTTGGGAAAATAAAAACTTTGAACTTTAAATCTTCCCTAAATCCATCATGTTCGTTCGCAAATTCTTCCTCAAAACCATTAGATCCCTCCACAACTTCTTTCCTGAACCCATCAAGACCTTCTCAAAATTTGATATTTTGTTATTTTCCAATACCATTGGCACCTTTTTAAACTTTTATTTTTTTAACTCATATAAAAGCATAGAAAAATTATCAAATTTTTAAGTTTTTAGCTCATCTTTAACCATTGAAGATTTTAGCTCATCTATAATCATTATCTTTCCCGACCTTCGATTTTTGAAATAGCTCCAATATTATTAAAAGAAAAAATCAAACTTTAAACTTTACTTACACAATAGAAGAAGTTGGGGAAAATTTAAAGTCAATATTTCAAATGCCTCTAAAATTTTCAAAGGAATTTTAAATCTTTGATTAAAATTTAGATTCTCCAGACTTCTAAAATCCATTGGGGAAATTTCAAACATCGAACTTATGAAATACTCCAATGCCCTTCAAGAAACTCCATACTCGTAAATTTTGAAATGATATGAAAACCATCTGGTGGATTTTGAACATCAAAATTTTGAAATAATCCAATAATCTTTAATGTTATTTTGATTAGAAAAATTTCAACATTTCTAGAAAGGAACATACAAATCCTTTTGATCTTTGAAATTTTGACTAAATTTTGAACTTCTTATCACTAATTTGATTTTTTTCCATAATCAAATCCATACGATAATCAAAATTTTTGAACTTCTTATCACTAATTTGATTTTTTTCCATAATCAAATCCATACCATAATCAAATTGGCCTTTTTTACAGATTTCACAAATTGCCCATTTCTCAAGAAGACAAAATTTGCAATTATTGAATTACTTCAATTGTCACCTCCACAACCTTCATGGATTCTTTGAAAATGATCCCATTTGAGAATTCAGATATCTAATTACACAATCTTAGGCTTCAAACACTTCTTCCCAAACTTATTCTTATTGAGAGATTTTTCCAAACATATGGTGTACAAGCTACAATTGTTCCTATGCATTCAAAGTTCCAGGACATATGGCCACAATGATGGATCAAAAACTTTGCAACATATTTCCATAAACATTTATCTTAATGTGGATTCACTCTTGAAATTAATTCCCGTGATCTAGCATAGGTTTTCCTCGATCTACTTTAAGACTTTTTATCAAACACTTTGCATGAAAACTAGAATTTCTTTACGTAAAGTCTAATTCTAATGCATATATCCTAATTGTTGTAAACAACACCTTTGAAACCATAGTAGGTTGGGAATGGTATCTTATATATAAAGTAATATGTGGATTAGTTTGGGCGCCTATAGGAAAATTAATTTGTATCTTCCTATAGTTTCATGTAGGTGCTTGTAAGTGGACACCTTTGTAGGAGTATTTATATATGGTCCACTAATAAACCTATATCTTGACACTTATGTAATGTCTTGTAGGAATGAAAATATGCTTTAAAAATAATATGAAGGTGTGATGGACGTATTTAGATAATGTATTGAAATGATGGGTGGAGCAATAATGAATGGAAGTTGCAACATAAATTATTGCATCGTCTTAATGTAAAGTTGATGGAACAACAATTTCATGTACCTTAAGATGTGTACACATGATTCTTTTTTTGAAATGGTGAAATGAAAACTTCATCATCCATATAGTATAAAGAGATTTCTTCTCCTCTATTTAATTTGTTGTTGGGTTTTGATTGCACTAAATATTAATAAAGTTTGATATGTAGGTAATTGAACTTGTTTTTTACTACTTTCATGGAGAAATCTATTTGCCACCTTTATTTTATTTTCCTACTAATTAGTAGTGCAAAAAATGATGAAAGTTTGTAAAATTTAAGAATACCATCAATGACGACAACTTCTAAATTTTGAAATATGATATTTTTTTATTCTTCTGGTTACCTTCATTCTATGTTTCCTTTTTTTCTTTATATGCGTGAAACATATTATTTTATAGAAAGAGGCGTGCACTTTGGAAAGACTTAGTGATGAATACATATGGATGAACAATTATTGATCTTTAATGGTAGTCCTTTTTCTTATGATATATTAGGGATTTTTGCAATATATTTTCTCTTTTGTGAAATCTTAAAATATGATAATGTCTATGGTTTCTTTGACATTGGTAATGCTCAAACTTTTCCTAGTTTTGAATATATATTAAAACTTGGAATTTTGAAGAGCGTGTTAGTATTGAGATTAATATTGATTTCTTCTGATGGAAATATTACATATCATACCTATTTGTTCATCAAATTACATACCTATTTGTTCATCAAATTATAAATATGATTCCTTTATATCCTTTGAGTTTGATTTATTTTATCGAAAACATGTAAAAGAGCATTGAAATCATTCCTAGGTTAGTGTGAGAGTTTGACATTATTTTCTTTCTCGATACATTATTTTTTTTGTTCTATAACTAAATATATTTGTGTTCGTTCCTTTTGTTGTATATATTTATTCCAACCTTTGTATAAGTTTGACAATAGTATCACCTGAAGATTGGTATGATCACATATTCTTCTTATAGACTCTAACACCACTTTAGAAATGTTTCCATGGAAAGCATATATGGGTTTTCATATGGTAATATAAACACAAAGTCTAAGATAATCATCGTTACCTTCGAGAAGGTACTCGTGAATGTAGTGTATTTGATAGAGCACTACTTGACCTTAATCTAGATTGCACATATTGTCTCCATTTGAGCTGGAATTTCCCTCAATTCAAGAAATATATCAAAGAACATTATAGGTCCTACCTATGATAGCGGGTGATAGTATCCATTTTCCTTGAAATATGAACCATAAATATTGATGAAAAAAATGAAATTTGGTATGGATAGCGGGTGATAGGTCTTCTGTGTTTTGGTGAACCATGAATATTGATGAAACAAATGAAATTTGGTATGGATATCATTATGGTCATTGAAGAGTATATTAGCCTTTCATTTCCTTGGATTGTTGTGGTGACTTTAAAAGGAGATGTTGTGTATGAGGTGCTTTAGTGGTATGCAATATTTTTGAGTATTTAAGTTTATATTTCTCTATAATTTTTATTATGAATGATTTCTAATGATGTAGGATGGACATAATGTTGTCTCTGGTAAGCACATCAAATGGAGTGTGGAGAGTGAATAGAGAAGAAATGGCTTTATCTTCTACTTTGACATTGAAAAAGGTCATCTTGAGTTACTTATATTCTCTTTGATGCTCTATTTCATGTGCCTTGGATATATAACATGTATGTCACAATAGTTGGAAATATGAACAAGAATTGTTTCTTTGTTTTTCCCCTTTTTTCTATTAGAGCACAAGTGTCATTCCTAGTTTTCACTAGTCCTCTACTTTATAGTCCCTTAGTGCATATTTCACCATGAAGAGATTTGTTTTTTATTTTATTCTAAAAGCCTATATTTTACTCAAAGGACGTTTTGAAGTAAATACCTATCCTACATGCCTTATTGAGGCTATCGCCATAGGTTTTTTTCTTTTCTTTTTTTCATTTTTTCATTTTTCTCTAACATGATTAGTGTATTTTGAAAACATTGTTTCTTTGAATTAGATCTATTTGTTGAGCCCAATGATTTATAGTAAAACCTCATTTGATGATGAATTATTTTATAGGTTAAGGATGTATCTATTAACAAAAAGTGGTAGTTGTTCCTCACCTACAGTTCTTATTTTTACTGACTCGTTACCATAGCATGTATCAATCTAGTTTGGCCCTAACCATATTGTCTTCAAATTTCCATTGACATCATTGAATATTCAGACATATAATAGTGAACAATCTCCTTCTTGAAGACCTTTTCTTTGGTGTAATTGTCGTGAATTTTTTTATCTACTATTGGATCATTTTATTGTGGAATATGGCATGTTTCCTATACTCATGTAGTGCATTAATATGTTGTAGTCTCTCTTGCTTCATAGATATTCTATCCTATTTGTAAGAATGTCCTGAAGGTCCGAGTTTCAAAATAAACCCTATGGTGCTATACCATGTAGTGTTGTATGCCCAGTAAACTTATGTCAATCGATTTTTCTAACTTCTTCTATCTCATGTGAATGTTTTTGTTAGAGTGTTATCCATATCTAAATCTATTACTTCTACTCATTCATTGAGTGATAAGTATTTAATGCTTATGATGAATCTTCTATAAGTGCATGATATTTTCAATGAGATTTGGTGTAAACTCAATTCCTTCATTTGTGAGAATCTCCCTTGGCACAACAAATGTTGAAAATATGTTCTCTTAAGAAAATATCCTACATTTTCTTCTTTCACATTTTCCATTGACATTTCCTATCCCAATTTGGTCAAGTAGTCTATGCAAAGTAGTATATTCTATTTTTAATTAGCAATTGGGTCTATAGGTCCTACAAAGTATGCACCTTACTTATAAAAGGGTTCCATTGATGCTTTTTGTTGGAGTGGCATATCATCCCTTTTTGTGGGATTTTCCATTCTTTCATACATATTCTATTATTTCCTTGTGAAGTGTTGGCTAGCAATACCCTTCTTAGAGAACCCTATAGGTTTTCCTCTTTGCAGGATAATCACCCCAACAAGGTTCTTCACAACAATAATGTAGTATTTTATGCACATTATGGTTCCTTATGCAATGCTTAAGTATATGTTCTAAGTATTTGTTCTAGTCCAAGTTTGAACAAACAACCCTTGATCCATGTGTATGTGACACTCTTCTTGATGATCTTGCATTCTTTTCTATAGGAAAAGTGTTGAGAAAAGTTCCATGTAACTAAGTAATTTGATATATCAACAAAACATATATTGCAAACATATTCTCATTTAGGAAAAAATCATGAACAAACTTTTCATCAACAATATGCGTTAGATTAGATGGAAAATATGCAAAAACATATTGTTTTCCATATTTTTCAAATATTATCTAGTCAAATTCATCCCATAATAACAACCATATGATGCACATTCCATTAAATGCTACTTTACTCATCAATTATTTAAGGTCTATGTGGTTTATATGTATAAAGACTAGAAAGCCAATACCCAAATTTATTATGATGCACATTCCATTAAATTCTACCTTATTCATCAATTATTTAAGGTCTATGTGGTATATATGTATAAAAACTAGAAAGCCAATAATATAATACAGTATATGTTTTGTTTTACTGTGGTAGGATGGATTCTTAGCCAAGTGAATATCACTTTGACTATCACAAAGTAAATTTACTTTGTCCTGCATCCTTCCAAACTCACCTAACAAACCTTTCAACCAAACTACCTCTTTGCAAACATGTGAAGCAACTACGCATTATGCTTCTATAGTGGATAAAGAAACAATGTTTTGTATCTTTGATATCCAACTGATACCTCCACCTACAAGAGTAAAGACATAACCTGAAATCGGCCTTCTCTTTTCCAAATCACCTGTAAAATCAGAATCAATATATCGACAGGATAATTCACAACCATTGTTATAAGTGATACATTAATCACTTGTGCCTCTCAAATACCGAAGCACTCATTTCACTGTTGCCCAGTGCTCTTTACTTGGATTTTCCATATATCTGTTGACAACCCCAACTGCATGTGAAATGTATGGCCTTATACTCACCATCGCTTACATTAGACTTCCTACTGCATTAGCATATGGTATTTGAGACATATATTATTTTTCTTCTTTTGTACTAGGACATAAAATTGAAGAAATCTTAAAATGGGAAGCCAAAGAGACTGAAACTGGTTTCACATCGTTCATACCAAACCTCAAAAGTATCTTCTCAACATACTTTTGTTGTGACAACCAAATCTTTTCATTCCTCTAGTCTCTGAATATCTCCATGCCCAAAATAGGCCTTGCTGCTCCCAGATATTTCATATCAAATGTCCTAGCCATCTGAGCCTTTAACCTGTTGATCTCAGTTATGATTTTTCTTGCAAAAAGAATATCGTCAACATACAATACTAAGATAATGAATATGCAATTATTCAATTTCTTAAAGTAGACGCAATGATCATACTCACTCCTTGTATAATTCTGGCTCACCATGAAAGAGTCAAATTTCTTGTACGATTGTCTGGGAGATTGCCTCAGACCATACAATGATGTCGTGATCCTGCAAAAAAATTTATTGTTGCGATTCTGAACGAACCCTTCAGGTTGTTCCATGTAAATTTCCCCATCCAAATATCCATGTAAGAAGGTAGTTTTAACATCTAGATGCTCCAACTCCAAATCAAGTAATGCAACTAATGCTAACACAATTCGAATTGAAACAGACTTAACAAATGGTGAAAAAATATCATGAAAGTCAATACCTTCTTTCTGAGAATATCCTTTCACAACCAGTCTTTCTTTGTACCTTTCCACCTTATCATGAACACCCTTCTTCAGCTTGTAGACCCATTTGCAATGTACAACTTTTTTGTCTCTTGGAAGTTCTACTAGGTCCCATGTGGCATTCCTCTCTAATGCCTTCATTTCATCCTTCATTTCTTCTTTCCATTTATCACTGTTATAACTCTTCACAGCTTCCTGATAGCATGAAGGTTCATCGTCATTAGTACTTAAAGAAACTGACGAAAAAAAATCATCATACCTTCTTGGAGGATTTCTGACCAGCATAGACCTCCTTAGGGAAGTTTGCGGCTCATCCACATTTTGTTTATTTTTATCATCAACCATCTCTTCCTCTATAGGAAACTCTTCATGAACATCTTTAGAAACTTGTTCATGTTCACCTTCAACGGTTTCAAACTGAATTTGATGATACTTGTGTACTTCTTCTTGTTTCATTTGAACATCTACATCTGATTTGATGAGAGATGATTGATAAAGTATTACATATCTGTTAGTGGTGATCTTGTGGGAAGTAGGATCCCAAAACCTGGACCCTTTAATACCATCACCATATCCAACAAAGATAAGCCTTTTTTATTTTGGATCTAATTTAGAACATTGATGTTTCAGAATTAGAGCATAGGCTTCACAACC
>SNQJ01S0012782.1:0-48379 GCA_010110895.2 Picea sitchensis | reverse complement strand
GCAACCTCCAGTAGAGCAGTTCTCTGTTACAATAATCTCCAAGCTAGGGTTCTCATACCCTCGCCTCTTTTTTATACTGCATATGTCTATTAAGAGAAGCATCTAGAGGAAGATCCTTCTAGAAGCGGAAGCTTCTATTAGGTATTCTTACATCCGCCTTATTCTATTTTATTGAAAGGCCTTATTAATATTGACCTTTATTAAATCTGAATACATTGATCTACCTATGTGCGGGTTAGGACCTTAACAGTTAGTGTGAGAGTTTGGCATTATTTTCTTTCTCGATACATTAATTTTTTTTTTCTATAACTAAATATATTTGTGTTCATTCCTTTTGTTGTATAGATTTATTCCAACCTTTGTATAAGTTTGACAAGAGTATCACCTGAAGATTGGTATGATCACATATTCATCTTATAGACTCTAACACCACTTTAGAAATGTTTCCATGGAAAGCATAAATGGGTTCTCATATGGTAATATAAACACAAAGTCTAAGATAATCATCGTTACCGTCAAGAAGGTACTCGTGAATGTAGTGTATTTGATAGAGCACCACTTGACCTTAATCTAGCTTGCACATATTGTCTCCATTTGAGCTGGAATTTACCTCAATTCAAGAAATATATCAAAGAACACTATAGGTCCTACCTATGATAGCGGGTGATAGTATCCCTTTTCATTGAAATATGAACCATAAATATTGATGAAAAAAATGAAATTTGGTATGGATAGCGGGTGATAGGTCTTTTGTGTTTTGGTGAACCATGAATATTGATGAAAAAAATGAAATTTGGTATGGATATCATTATGACCATTGAAGAGTATATTAGCCTTCCATTTCATTGGATTCTTTTGGTGCCTTTAAAAGGAGATGTTGTGTATGAGGTGCTTTAGTGGTATGGAATTTTTTTGAGTATTTAAGTCTATATTTCTCTATGATTTTTATTATGAATGATTTCTAATGATGTAGGATGGACATAATGTTGTCTCTGGTAAGCACATCAAATGGAATGTGGAGAGTGAATAGGGAAGAAATGGCTTTATCTTCTACTTAGACATTGAAAAAGGTCATCTTGAGTTACTTATATTCTCTTTGATGCTCTATTTCATGTGCCTTGGATATATAACATATATGTCGCAATAGTTGTAAATATGAACAAGAATTGTTTCTTTGTTTTTTCCCCTTTTTTCTGTTAGAGCACAAGTGTCATTTCTAGTTTTCACTAGTGCTCTACTTTATAGTCCCTTAGTGCAGATTTCACCATGACGAGATTTGTTTTTTATTTTATTCTAAAGGCCTATATTTTACTCAAAGGACGTTTTGAAGTAAATACCTGTTCTACATGCCTTATTGAGGTTATCACCATAGGTTTTTTTCTTTTCTTTTTTTCATTTTTTCATTTTTCTCTAACATGATTAGTGTAATTTGAAAACATTGTTTCTTTGAATTAGATCTATTTGTTGAGCCCAATGATTTATAGTAAAACCTCATTTGATGATGAATTATTTTATAGGTTAAGGATGTATCTATTAAAAAAAAGTGGTAGTTATTCCTCACCTACAGTTCTTATTTTTGTTGACTCGTTACCATAGAATGTATCAATCTAGTTTGTCCCTAACCATATTGTCTTCAAATTTCCATTGACATCATTGAATATTTAGACATATAATAGGGAACAATATCCTTCTTGAAGACATTTTCTTTGATGTAATTGTCTTGAATTTTTTTATCTACTATTGGATCATTTTATTGTGGAATATGGCATGTTTCCTATACTCATCTAGTGCATTAATATGTTGTAGTCTCTCTTGCTTTTTGTCATAGATATTCTATCCTATTTGTAAGAATGTCCCGAAGGTCTGAGTTTCAAAATAAACCCTATGGTGCTATACCATGTAGTGTTGTATGCCCAATAAGCTTATGTCAATCGATTTTTCTAACCTCTTCTATCTCGTGTGAATGTTTTTGTTCGAGTGTTATCCATATCTAAATCTGTTACTTCTACTCATTCATTGACTGATAAGTATTTAATGCTTATGATGAATCTTCTATAAGTGCATGATATTTTCAATGAGATTTGATGTAAACTCAATTCCTACAGTTGTGAGAATCTCCCTTGGCACAACAAATGTTGAAAATATGTTCTCTTAAGAAAATATCCTACATTTTCTTCTTTCACATTTTCCATTGACGTTTCCTATCCCATTTTGGTCAAGTAGTCTATGCAAAGTAGTATATTCTATTTTTAATTAGAAATTGGGTATATAGGACCTACAAAGTATGAACCCTACTTATCAAGGGGTTCCATTGATGCTTTTGCTTGGAGTGGCATATCATCCCTTTTTGTGGGATTTTCCATTCTTTCATACATATTCTACTATTTCCTTGTGAAGTGTTGGCTAGCAATACCCTTCTTAGAGAACCCTATAGGTTTTCCTCTTTGCAGGATAATGACCCCAACAAGGTTATTCACAACAACAATGTAGTATTTTATGCACATTATGGTTCCTTATGCAATGCTTAAGTATCTGTTCTAGTCCAAGTTTGAACAAAAAACCCTTGATCCATGTGTATGTGACACTCTTCTTGATGATCTTGCATTATTTTCTATAGGAAAAGTGTTGAGAAAAGTTCCATGTAACTAAGTAATTTGATATATCAACAAAACATTGGGTTTCTAGTAATATTGCAAGAATATTCTCATTTAGGAAAAAATCATGAACAAACTTTTCATCAACAATACGCATTAGATTAGATGGAAAATATGCAAAAACATATTGTTTTCCATATTTTTCAAATATTATCAAGTCAAACTCATACCATAATAACAACCATATGATGCACATTCCATTAAATGCTACTTTACTCATCAATTATTTAAGGTCTATGTAGTTTATATGTATAAAGACTAGAAAGACAATACCCAAATTTATTATGATGCACATTCCATTAAATTCTACTTTATTCATCGATTATTTAAGGTCTATGTGGTCTATATGTATAAAAACTATAAAGCCAATAATATAATAATATAATATAGTATATGTTTTGTTTTACTGTGGTAGGCTGGATTCTTAGCCAAGTGAATATCACTTTGACTATCACAAAATAAATTTACTTTGTCCTGCAACCTTCCAAACTCACCAAACAAACCTTTCAACCAAACTGCCTCTTTGCAAGCATGTGAAGCAACTATGCATTATGCTTATGTAGTGGATAAGGAAATAATGTTCTATAGCTTTGACATCCAACTGATACCTCCACCTACAAGAGTAAATACATACCCTGAAATCGACCTTCTCTTTTCCAAATCACCTGCAAAATCAGAATCAACATATCGACAGGATAATTCACAACCATTTTTATAAGTGATACAGTAATCACTTGTGCCTCTCAAATACCGAAGCACTCATTTCACTACTGCCCAATGCTCTTTACTTGGATTTTCCATATATCTGTTGACAACCCCAACTGCATGTGAAATGTATGGCCTTATACTCACCATCACTTACATTAGACTTCCTACTACATTAGCATATGGTATTCGAGACATATATTCCTTTTCTTCTTTTGTACTAGGACATAAAATTGAAGAAATCTTAAAATGGGAAGCCAAAGGGACTGAAACTGGTTTCACATCGTTCATACCAAAGCTGAAAAGTATCTTCTCAACATACTTTTGTTTTGACAACCAAATGTTTCCATTCCTCTGGTCTCTGAATATCTCCATGCCCAAAATAGGCATTGTTTCTCCCAGATCTTTCATATCAAACGTCCTAGCCATCTGAGCCTTTAACCTGTTGATCTCAGTTATGATTTTTCTTGCAAAAAGAATATTGTCAACATACAATACTAAGATAATGAATATGCCATTATTCAATTTATTAAAGCAGACACAATGATCATACTCACTCCTTGTATAATTCTGGCTCACCATGAAAGAGTCAAATTTCTTGTACCATTGTCTGGGAGACTGCCTCAGACCATACAATGATTTTGTGATCCTGCAAACAAATTTATTGTTGAAATTCTGAACGAACCCTTCAGGTTGTTCCATGTAAATTTCCTCATCCAAATCTCCATGTAAGAAGGTAGTTTTAACATCTAGTTGCTCCAACTCCAAATCAAGTAATGCAACTAATGCTAAGACAATTCAAATTGAAATAGACTTAACAAATGATGAAAAAATATCATGAAAGTCAATACCTTCTTTCTGAGAATATCCTTTCGCAACCAGTCTTGCTTTGTACCTTTCCACCTTATCATCAACACTCTTCTTTAGCTTCTAGACCCATTTGCAATTTACAAATTTTTGGTCTCTTGGAAGTTCTACTAGGTCCCATGTGGCATTCCTCTCTAATTCCTTCATTTCATCCTTCATTGCTTCTTTCCATTTATCACTGTTAGAACTCTTCATAGCTTCCTGATAGCATGAAGGTTCATCATCATTAGTACTTAAAGAAACTGACGAAACAAAATCATCATACCTTCTTGGAGGATTTCTGACCGGCATAGACCTCCTTAGGGAAGTTTGTGGCTCATCCACATTTTTTTTATTGTTATCATCAACCATGTCTTCCTCTATAGGAAACTCTTCATGACCATCTTCAGAAACTTGTTCATGTTCACCTTCATTGGTTTCAAACTGAATTTGATGATACTTTGGTACTTCTTCCTATTTCATTTGAACATCTACATATGATTTGATGAGAGATGATTCATAAAATATTACATCTCTATTAGTGGTGATATTGTGGGAAGTAGGATCCCAAAACTTGGACCCCTTAATACCATCACCATATACAACAAAGATAAGCCTTTTTTATTTTGGATCTAATTTAGAACATTGATTTTTCAGAATTAGAGCATAGGCTTCACAACCAGAAACTTTAAGATTAGAATAATTAAAAGGGTTACCTTTCCATACCTCTTCAAGAATCTTTCACTATATTACTGTTGACGGTGATCGATTCACCAGATAAAAAGTTGTAGTTACTTCTTCTATGCACAATTCTTGCTTCAAGTTGGCATTACTAAGCATACTCCTTGCTCTCTCTAGAAGAATCTTGTTCACATGTTCAACAACTCCATTTTGCTGAGGAGTACAAGAAGTGGTTTTATGCCTATCAATCCCAAAATCCTTGCAATAGTTCTCAAATTACATTGATGTAAATTCACCACCATTATCATTTCTGAAACATTTAATGGACCTACCAGTGCTCTTTTCTACCAAATATCTAAACTGCTTGAAAACATCAAATACATCAGCCTTTCTTTTCAACATATAGTTTCAAATATTCCTACATAAATCATCTATAAAGGTTACAAAATATGATCATCCTCCATACTAAATAGTAGGGGATGGTACCCAAACATCAGAATGGATATAGTCAAGGATTCCCTCACTAGTGTGTCTTCTAGTTTTAAATTTATTCCTATTATGTTTGCCATAAATACAGTGCTTGTAGAAATCTAACTCTAAGGACTTTATACTAGGAAGTAACTTGCAATAATATAATACCTTCAATCCTCTTTCTCTCATATGGCCCAACCGTTGATTCCATAAACAAACATAATCATTGCCATTCTCGGATACAGCTGTAGCATGATCTGACTCGGTTCTTCCTTCTAATAGAAATAGGTTTCCAACTTTCTTCACTTTAATAACCAGTAGGATTCCTTTGTAGACCTTCATAACTCCACCTTGAGAAATACTCTTATATCCTCCAATGTATCAGACTCCCAAATAAATTAGGTTCTTCCTAAGCTGACATACATGTCTCACATTAGTTACTATTTTAAGAGTTCCATCAAACATCTTAATTTGAATCCTACCAATTCCCACAACTTTACACGAGATATCATTTCCCATGTAAACTATTCCATCATCTATAGACTGGTAAGTAAAAAACCATTCTCTATGAAGACATGTGTGATTTGAATCACCATAATCTAATAACCATTGTTGATCATGACATGAACCAATACAAATTTATAAAACTTCACCAGTCATACCTGAACCTGTTGCTGAACTTGTTTCAGTTGCCTTCACTTCCTTCATTTCTTTTGGAGGGTCGTCTTTGGAGGCTTGTTGTCGCTTCCAACAATCCTTCTTTAGGTGTCTCGATTTTCCACAAAACCGACACTTAATCTTTCTCTTTTTTCCCTTTGACTTTGAAAAAATCTCTATGATCATGTCCTCTTTCTTTAGGTCTGCCTCTGAGCACCATCACCTTACATGTAGCTATTTCTAAATTGGATTTATTCCTTGTTTCCTCTGACAATAGTGCTCCAACAATAACATCAAACTCAATAATTTTTGTTTTTATGAACCTAATAGAGGTAACAAAGTGATCCCATGATGAGGGAAAAGAACACAATAATGTAATTGCCTTGTCTTCAGAATCGAATTTTACTCCCATGCTAGGCAACTGAACTAAGAGAGTATTAAAAGTATTTAAATGATCATCTATTTTCCTACCATCCTTCATGCACAAACTGTATAATTTCCTTTTTAGGAAGATCTTTATCATCAAGGATTTCGTTATGTACAGGATTTCCATCTTCATCCACAAATCGTCTGTTTTCTTCTCCGCAACAATGTTGAACAAAACATCATCAAACAAACATAGGTGTATGGAACTTAGTGTTCTCACATCGATCTCATCCTAGTATTCATTTGTTATGGTCGTGGGTTGCTTTGATTTTCCCAAAAGCTCCTTGACCACGCCTTGTTGCATGAGCAAATCATGCATCTGAACCTTCCAGGTCTCGAAATTGTTCTTGCCATTGAACTTCTTGATTTAGAATTTGGCACTCTGAGTTATTTCCATATCAACAGATCACCGCACCTGATAAGAGCCACACAGGGCGATTTCTTATAAAATCGTCGCACGTCTCTACAGCAGAGGCTTGCGTCTATCATTTTAGAGGCATCGCGCCTGTCATCATAATTTTACCGCTTCTATCTTCATGGATTCGTCCCGTCCATACAACATACTAGGGCGCATCAATGTGCAAGATTCGTCGCCCCTCATAACTGGAGTGGGCCATGTTGATTTCAGAGGACGGGGCTAGCGTGAAGGGTAGAGACACGATTTTTGCACCCTTTACGAGGAGTGACCCACAGTGATGAGAAAACGTCGTGCCTAGTGCACAAATGGTGTTGCTCCTCCTCCACAGTTTTGGAAATTCTCCTCCTCCTCGGTTTGGCACTGCGGATGGCATTGATCCTCCTCTGATGGATGACGCCCATGACCCTCTCTCTCAATTCACGATCTTTCACCATGGATCTGGCCTCAAGGATCTCCAACGCAACTCCGATACCACTTGTTAGAATGGAAAATGAGGAAAACACAATTCACATATGACAATCAAGAATCACGCAGATTAACAAACAAAGAGATTTTACATGGATCACCCCATATTTGGGCTACATCCACCAAGAAAAGGTATCAGTTGTCTTATTATTCAGATCATGGAGATTACAATAGCGTTGCAATCTCTCTCATATCCCTCTTTGTTTCCCTCTACAGGCATACATAAATTCATATAGATTTACACAAGAAACTGATTATTAAATGCACTCCTATCCATATTCTAACTTGGTCTATTTAGTTGCAACCAATGCAGAATAATAGGATCCAAATCCATCCTTGGAGGAATTCGTTGTCACCAAATTTTCAACAAGATACAGGATAGATAAAAGTGGCATCTAAAATATTTTACCTCTCTACTTTCATTATATATTTTACTATTGTATTCATATTTATTTGAGGCTATATTATGGGTAAGGAATCATCTATGATGTATACATTGTGCGTATAAATTTCAAGATGGATTCCTTGCACATAATTGTAATCCCAAGCAAAGGATGAATTGTGTTTCATTAGAATCTCCAACATTTCTTTATCTTGAACATAATTTAGTTGGCTACTAATTTTTAGAGTATTATTAGGTAACATATCACTATTTGAATATTTTTTTATTTTATTTTAATATGGAACAATTTTTTCCATTAGTTTTGTTCTAGAACAACAAGGCTTCCATGGTATTCTTGCTCTTTTTTCCCATCGTATTCTTGAATTGTACTAGAACTAGGGTATGTTAGAATATGATGGATGTGCTCGTTTTTCCATAGACAATATCACTATTTTCACCCAACCATTGTCCAAAGCCACCCTCCGATCACCCTAACCTTGACAAAGAATCACTCCGGAAGAAAACCATTGGCTAGATAGCCAAACAAAGGGTAGCGCACCTTTCTCCAAGGATAGTATACCAAACAAGAGCTAATCAGATATTCCAAACCATAACCAAGAGATAGTCCAAGACAAAACGTAATCTACTAGTTGCAGCAACTGCACCGATAACTTCTCCTCCAAACTTGTGCACAAACTGGCTAACTACAGTGCGCACAAGTGAGCTCTGTAGTTCTGAGAATGCCTACTAGAATGAAGACTAGCCTCCTGTATTTATACTAATTCTGCCTAACTGCCTGGGCCGACTTCTCATTTTGGGTGCGTATTTACTTAGTATATAATATTCTTCTGGCCCACTTCTTCTCTTGGAGGCTAATAATCTAATACAAATTATCCTCTTGAGTCGACTTGTCTTCTAGGGTTATTAGCCAACTCATTAGGGTTTCTTCTTTCTTCCCAGAATATTCTATTCTCGTTAGGTTTACACGTGGAGGTAAATATCTTCTGCCCATCATATCAACACTCCCTCCTAGCTAGGGAGGTATTACAGGTAGTGGTCTTGATCTCAAACATACCATTCACCCGGTAGCATCAACATAGTTGTATAGACTATCTCATGACTAGATCATGAGTACCATCATCACAATCAGTGTCATTAGTTGCATCATCTCTGGAAACCATACTCCATATGAGTAAATAGACATGATGTTGGGTAATCCACTCACTGCACAGAGTGACACAAGAGCCATTATTCTAATACGAGCATATGTCCTAGAGGAATACATGTCCTCAACCATGTTTCGTCTAGGAAATATTTGTGCATTGATCATCCATCTAGGTGATAATCATTTCCAACATAGTTCATAGTCTTCAAGGAAATCAGAATAGTATCATTCAATAGAACACAACTATGTCTATCCATAGTAGTACACAACTACAATCCAGTGGTACACTACCACACCAAGTAGCACGCGGGTACTTGATCAATGATGTATAGTCACAAATAGTGGAACACATCCACCACATTAGTATACATCTACTGTCTAGAGACATACAATATTCATAACAATCATCTGATATCAACTTGCACAAAAGAAATGTTATGATATAAATTGAATCATCCAGGTCATTCTTCCACTCACATCTGTGAGATCTAGAAGACCATATTCCCTTAGAAGGTCAAACATTAATGATGATCTATTTGGACTATTCTTCTCAAGAAAGGAAGAATAACTATCCTGATTTCTGAGCCTGGACCATTCCCCACCCTTGGCCATTCCTCCGACATTAAACAAAGTGTAACCTGGAGAGAATGAATCTGCCCTAAGGAATGGCTGTCCTAATTGTTGAACCTGGACTATTCACCTATCTAGGCCGTTCCTCCAGCACTAAACAAAGTGGAACCTGGAGAGAATGAATCTGTCCTAGGAAATGACTGTTTGGACCATTTCCTAAGGAAATGACTATCATGCACCAACCTCCAAAACAAACCATTTTTTGAAACTGCTCACAACTGTGAGCTTCGAAAAAATGACTATCCGGCGAGGCAAACTAGTCTTCTTAATTAACCATGAAGAAGAGAGACTGTCCTAGACCATTCCTGATGTTAACCACAATGGGAAATCACTGTCTATGGTACATCAACAATCCATCGAACCATTTTCATTACAAAAATGACCATTTGATCTGGACCATTTTCCGAACTGGAAAATGCATGTTTGTCAGAAATATCAAACCACTTTCTGAACTAGAAAGGAACTGCTCATCCTGGACCATTTTTCGAACTGAAAAATGACTATCCATAAATTAATAACACATCAGTGCTCCCTCCCAACCTAGGAGTCATCTCTTCCTTTTCAATAGGGAATTCATCTCCACGAGCTCCAACTTGAGTACGCAAAATCTTTCATCTTGGACAGAGGCTTTACCAAAATGTCTTCTTATCTTCTCATCTGTGGAGTTATATATATATTGGAGAACCACTTCTCTTTTCTGGACTTCATCATGGAGAATGTAATTCTTGATCTCAAAGTACTTTAGTATTTCTGGAACACTAGTTTTCTTTGAAGGCTTCATATAGCTCTGATCAATATAGCGTGTCATTACTGGATTCATATTTTTTTCCCCATTAGCTCATAAAATCGTGGCAAGGCTCAAATTGGAACATATCCATGTGGAACTTCTTCTATCATCATGAGATCTTTGTCATGGATTGGCAATCCATCATCCTGATCTTCTGAGTAATCTTTCTGATACAATATCTTTGTTATATAAAGTCTTCACCACGCTTTTGTTGTGCATTGGAGGTTCTCCACCAAGTTGTTTTCTTCCATTTGCATACAAGGGTCTGTTTCTGGTATAGCTCAAAGGTTTGAAGTTTCTCTTCATACACTCTTTGTTCAATTTCTCTGGAGAACAATATTTTCATTCATCTGATGTAAAAATCCAACCCATGGATATTGCGGATGATATAATGACCCATGTAGAGGTATGTCTAGTTTACTGGAACAAGTAATCATCATAGTCTACTCCCTCCATATGGGATAACCTCTAGTTATCGATCTTGCAATGCTTACATTCATAATTATTTCATACACTATTCTTCATCACAACTTTTAGTTCCTCTGCTTGATTTATTTTAGTGAATTCATATCAGGCTGGTAATTTTGTGATTCTCGATACAATGACTGGTTGTTCTGGCTTCTCTTTCTTTCTTGGAATCTTGGAATCTTCATGTTCTTCCTCATGTTTCTCTTTAGATATTGGGTCCATGTAGTTTTCTACTGATTCCATGCTCTGAAGATTCCAACTTCTTCCTTTCATTATAGGATCATGGATATGGATGGAGAACCAAGGATTCTTTAAGGCTTCTTTTCGAAGAGGGATTCTTCTGAAGTCAAACTGAACATGTACTTATTTTCATGGTTGCTACCATGAATATATACTTCATCATCTTCAATGGATCATAGGATTATATCCCTCCTAAACCTTGCTCCATGCATGAGTGCATGTTTTTCTTTTGGAAGTATATAATCATCTCCCTCCATCTAACATAATCCATGCGTCTGTCTGCATGCTTATTGCCTTCTGCAAGGTGTCATAAGTCTTTCTCCTATTTCTTCTTGATTGTTGATTTCAGCTTATCTTGCAGTTGTTACTTATGTAATAACTTCCACATGATTTGTTTGATGTACTTCATCCTTTCATGTGTATTGTCTGACTTATCTTGTTGTTCTTCCATAGGGATAGTTCTTCCTGGAACATATTATCTTCTAAGAGATAGATATACAAGATATGTATAGAAACTATGCAAAAAAGATATGTACAAGGACTATGAAGAATATTGTTACCTTGTCTTTAGAGGAAGAAGTCTTATTTATCTTGCTTGGTCTTCCTTGAGGGTTTCCTTTCTTCGGAAAATGATGCTTCATGTGTCTCCTTCCTTTTGTTTAGCTAAGGACAATGATTCTTGTAGTGACCATATTTTCGACAGTTGAAGCATTGTATTTCTAACATATCCTTCTTTTGATTTGGATTCTTTTCAAACTTAATTTTGTTCCTAGAGTTCTTGAATCTTATTGTGAAGGCTTGATCATCGTATTTATTTTGAGGTTTCTCTTTTTCACTGATCCTTGATTCTTCTTGAGCACAACAATTCCAAAGTTCTTCAAATGTAGGATACTCCTTCCTTGTGTTCATGCTTGCAACAAATGCATCCCATGTCTTGGGAAGACCATTGAGTACTATGTATACCAATTCCTTCTTTGAAATGATCTCTTCAATAGCTTGTAGTTGATCTCTTAACTGAGAGATTCTCACAAAGTATGACGTTATGTTGTCATCATAATTCATCTTCATGTCACAGAGCTCATTCTTCAGACTCATTACTTGTCCAATGTTTCTAACTGAGAAGAGGTTTGTTAGGGCGTCGTACATCTTCTTTGATGAGTCAAGATGGGAGATGAAGGGTATCAATTGGTATTTTATAGAGTCCAATATGATACTCATGGCATTGATGTCATCGTATTTGAACTTCTCCATAACTGCAATGTTTTGTGGTTCTTTCTCTTTTCCTTCTTCAAACTCTAGTTCCACGATCTTTCCTTTCATGATATCCAACACTTTATTCTTGGAAAGGATGAGGTCAACCCTATTCTTCCACGCTCTGAAGTTATAAGCTCCATCTAAATTGTTTTCTGACTTCATAGAGTAAGTCATGGCTTGTTTGACTTGGTCAACCCTAGATTTGACCAAAAACTCAAACTTGATGTCTTGGATTGCTGAGAGTACCAGGAGATGCACTAGGCTAGGGTGCAGTGGTCTATCTAGAAATTAGGTCAATCCCTTAACTTAAGGTGCCTCAATGAGAGGGTTACGGTTTTTGCAACTGCACTTGCTAGTAACTCTAGCGATAGTTGTTTGGTGACTGCTCCTGCTAGAAACCCTAGTAGCAGTTCTTCAACGAGCTTAATATCCTTATGGCTATGCTTCCTTCCAGTGGTTAGATTGAATGAAGGAGGTGTGAGCCCATAACCTGTTAGAATATGATGGATGTTCTTGTTTTACCATAGACATTATCACTATTGTCACCCAACCATAGGTCGAAGCCACCCTCCGAGAACCTTAACCTTGACAGAGAATCACTCCTGAAGAAAACCCTAGGCTAGATAGCCAAATGAAGGGTAGCGCACCTTTATACAAGGATAGAACACCAAACAACTGCTAAGCAGATAGTCCAAACCATGACCAAGATATAGTCCAAGCCAAAACATAATCTGCTAGCTGCAACAATTGCAACGACAACTTCTCCTCCAAACTTGCACACAAACTGGCTAACTGCAGTGCGCACAAGTGAGCTCTATAGTTCTGAGAATGCCTACCAGAATGAAGACTAGCCTCCTGTATTTATACTAATTCTGGCTAACTGCCTATGCCGACTTGTCATTCTGGGTGCCTATTTACTTAGTATATAATATTTCTTCTGTCCGACATCTTCTCTGGGAGGCTAATAACCTAATAAAAATTATCGTCTTGAGCCGACTTGTCTTTTAGGGTTTTTAGCCAACTCATTAGGGTTTCTTATTGCTTCCCGAAATATTCTATTCTTGTTAGGTTTACATGTGGAGGTAAATACCTCCCGCAGCTACCATAATATCAACAGGGTACACATTTTGTATATAGTTGGAAATAATTGTGTTCTTGTATACTTGTCTAGGGGATAAAGAAGTTTGTATGGTGGTGATTAGATGTATGATAGTTTGAAATGTGTCCCCCCATTTTTCTTAACCTACATTTAGAGGTATATTTGTATTAATCAAAGGTTTTTCATGGGATTAAATAGATAATATTTTTTGTGGTTAACCATTTTGGATGGTCATCTACCCTATACTACAACATATGTGTGCATTCGTTCTATCTATCCAAGGTCTACCTAACATAAGTGGATACTCGTTAGTTTTTTCTTTATTTTTTGGGACTATGAAGTCTATTACTCCCTTGAGTCAATTGATATCATAACATGATGTAAAAATTCATTAGGGTTAATAGTTGATCCATATCCAAGATGGAGGAAATTAACTGTGTGTCATAACAACTTCCTTAAATTCAACTTGGGCATTGTGTCCTTGGTCATGAAATTAATTTGATCTCCAAATATATTAATATCATCTTGATCAAAAGTATCAGAGGTGTACGACAGTGGGTGACTGAGTGTGTTGTTAAGGAACTTTGTGATGTTAAAGTCATCGATTCGAAACCCGCAGTGACAAAGAATCCATCATGTTAAGGGTTGGTGTGGCTCAAGACGGGTGCGATCCCTGGGTGATTTTGACGGATTAGATGCCCCTGAGTCGTGGTTTCTCAAGCCATAGGCTAGTCCCGTAGTTCACGAACAAACTAACAAACATAAAAAAAAGATAATTTCGATCAAGATCTTATTAATGTACACATTTACTATATTACTTCTTCGCTCAAAGTGTTAGGGTGTGGAAACCTTGCATAACATGAAATTAGTGATTTTTCTTGTAACATTTACCATAGGGATCTCTTTCTTATTTTCCTTATTTCTCATAGGGTAGAATTATTTGATGAACTAATTGTAGATGAGTACATCCTTAATAGATTGAAGGACATATGGTTTTAGAAACATATTCTTGAGTTCTCCCAAAAGTTCATTTTTTAATTAGTGTAGGTTTTATTTTACGATAGCCTCTCAAGATAACATGGGGTCATTTTTTTTGAGAGGGTCAATATTTTTTTTCTTCATCTACTCCCAAAATATGATAGTATTTCTCTCCAAGATCATGAACCATCTCAAGGTTGATTCCTTCAATGTAGAGAGAGAAAATGACTTTGTGAATATCAGATGCATAGTCATAGGTTATATAGACAACGTCAAACTAAGAAAGTCATGTAATAGGGTCTTGAATAGTGAGAACATGGAAATTAGGAAATGAAAAATTATTGTTGTTCCTCATCTGTGTGGCTTCATTAGTTTCCAAAACTTGAAATTGAAAATTTGTAGGTTGTTCATCTTCCTCTTCTACCATAAATTTATAATATGTATATCCCTCTCTATCGTAAAATGATTCACAAAGTCAAATAAATGATATATGAAAATCTATGATTTTTATTTAGGATTCTCAATGATTTTCTCAATTAGTTGTTGAATATCTTCTTGAAAAAAGGTCTGGACAATCTTGTTGTTATTGTTCTTGTTCACTAGTACCTTCTTTAACTATACTAACAACATGGGTTTTTGGTAAAAACCTGTCATACCTATCTATAGATCGATGCATGGAAACTAACTATGTATTTGATATGGACTATGTTGAGGAAAATGGGATATGCAAAAGAATATATCAGAGAGCTCAGAAATACAGTGAAACCCAACTTTTATTATTGAATAAAATATAAAAACATTGTGAAACACAAATTGGATAAAATGGTCGTACCTTATCTATGAAGAGAAAGAGATGTCGACTATGCTAATTTTCAATAACCATTGCATCACACTCCATTACATGCTCAAAGGTCCTCCATCACCTCGATTATATATCAAAGAGTGAGAGGAGAATAATTCCCATGATGCATGCAGGATAAATTGGGCTAAGTTAACAAAATTCCATAGGCATACTTCTCGGGGGTCACCCATCCCACTACTACTCTAGCCAAAGTGTGCTTCACTGTGGAGTTCTTATGATATCATGTGCATTAACATTGTAGGAATCATTACATGATGGTTGTAATTAATAAATGGAGATGGAATTACTTTATATTCCTCATCAAAATGGTGAATATCATGGTTTATCAAAACCACAGGCTTGAAAACATTTATTTAGTGGAAACGGTGGATGACCATCGAGATCCATCTGTATCAATCCTCCCCCATTAGGAGTTAATAGACTCCATTGCATGAAGTTCACTTGTGATATGAGAAACATTTTGCGCAATTTGAACCTTGGTGATTCACTTTCTTTGTTGAAGTAGTTGTGCATCTTGTAGTTGGAATTGTCCTATTGACGGATGTCATGAACTTGTCGTGGGAGGTGCTAGATCTATTCAACATATCTAAATGCATGATATGTCTTGGTATGAGTATCATAGTACTTTTTCAATGAAGATGCAACAAGAAGAGCTATATCAATGGGGGATAATGGATGGAACCCCAAGAACACCTGAAAAGGGCCATGGCCAATGGAGCTATGAAGGGTTCTATTATATATATGTTGAACATATGGAATAATATGATTCTTTGGAATGGAGCATCTATAGATTTGAACATTTGGTAAGGGAGCACCAGGAACCAAGTCATTGGAATGCTTGACTTTGTAGTGTAAAGGCCCCATTGAAGGTCAAAAACTATCTTTGAGATCCTCTAGAGTATTTTCAACCTTATTCTGCTATATAGAGAGGTCTTGGGATGTGGTGGTGACAGTGACCTTCTGTTCACTTTCTAACTGGATCAAAAAGAGGGAAAAAATTGTGGTCTGAGAGATTACTTTTCAGAACTCTTTTTTCCTACATCACTAAAATGGTAGTAGTAATAACTACCTCTGGAATCCTATAGAGTTGACCCCCTAGAATAAAAATTTTGTTACATGGTCGAGAATCCTAAATAACGTAATGTTTCAACATATATGGTTTTCCTAAAAGAACATCAAATATTTCAAGTGGGGTAAAATAACAAAGTACCTCATGTTTGAAGGGCTTGACGTTGTAGGATAGAAGACATCATTGGATGATGTGAACATCTCATCCCTAGATAGGCCAACCAATGGTGTATGGTTGGGGGTGTGGCATCGTCGACATCTTCAATATCTTGATGAATTTGTTCGATATTAGGGTCTTCTGCATCCCACTATAAACAATGAAATGTAGTGGGGTTCCATTAAACTATGTATGTGAATGGAAGAGTCGCTCCCCCTCCTCAGGCTCCTCAAACTCATATGGTTGGATATTTATGGAATTGTGATGGTAGCACTAGATTCTACTTCGATGATTTTCTTTCCCTATTCTAAATCAGAGTCTGAGTTAGGGTCCGACTCATTTTATTTAAGATCATCCAACAATGATTGTTTTGAGTGGCATTCATCAGTGTTATGCCAAGATATTTTTTGGAACTCACAACACTTTCCAGTATCCTTGTTCACCTTACCATTATTTGTCTTTTATTGTAGCTTGGATCGGTTATCATAAGGTTCAATTTCCTTTCTATGTCCCCTTTTTTGTGAGTTATGACCAACTTTTCCATGCTTTTGTTGTTGTTGATTTATGGACCCAAAATTTCACTTATTTTTCTATTGAAATTTCTGTTTAATTTTGAGAGAACATCAATAAAAAAATCCTTCTAAGGATATTTATAGGAAATCCATTTCTAATTATATGTACCTATGTATGTCACTGCGATACTTCAAAAACAATTGTCTCTAAGAGTATTGAGCACTTAAATTTGAGGACGGTTTATGGAAGATTTTGGTATACTCTGACATTGTCTAGTCTCTCTCCTAATGTAGAGTCATCCATCTCATATATTGGTCATCATATATTCCAATAAGGTAGAACTCTTCATCAAGGGAATCTAGAAAGGATTCCTAGGTGGGTTCTCTCTCGAAGGAAATAGATTCATCCACAATGTGCCTCTCCCAGTAACCTTCCCACCAATCTTTGACATGCTTTCAATGGGTGAGAGACATGTTTTGTTAATTATCACATGACAAATAAAAATAATGAAAATTATATAGAAAATATATATGAATGTATAATGGTCATAAATTATTAAATGTTTTTCTATCAATGTTCGTAGAACAAGTATAAATAAAGTAAATTTACTATCAATGTATTTAGAACAAGTATAATTAATTATCTATAAATTTCTAGATGATTTTCTATTAATGTCTTTAGAACAACTAAAAATAATCATCTCTAAAGTTGAAGATGATGTTCTATTAATTTCATTAGAAATCCTATTATGCTAATTTTCCTTTATGTAATACATGACGCTAGTTTAAATTTCCTATCTTTTTTACATAGGAAACACTTTGTTATTTTTATTTTTTTTAAACTTGGAAAAAACTTCCTTTTCATATTGTGTTGAACACAAACCAACGTTTTCATCTGAAGAACATAACTCAATGTTGCAATATGATGAAGAAAACCAGAGGTTGAAATGTGACGAACATAGTAATGTTGCAATGTGTCAAACCTATATTCTAATCCGAACATATTTCCTAGAGGAATAAATCTCCTTAACCATTTTCCGTATGGGAAATATCTATCAATTGATCATCCATCTAGCTGATAATCATTTCCAACACTGTTGATAGTCTTCAAGGAAATCAGAAAAATATCATTCAATAGAACACAACTATGTATATCCATAGTAGTACACAACTACAATCCAATGGTACACTACCACACCAAGTAGCACACAAGTACTTGATCAGTGACATATAGTCACAAACAGTGGAGCACATCCACCACAGTAGTATACATCTATTGTCTAGAGACATACAGTCTTCATAAAAATCATCTGATATCAACCTGCACGGAAACAATGTTATGATATAAACTGAATCATCCAGGCCATTCTTCCACTCACATCTGTGAGATCTGGAAGACCATCTACCCTTAGAAGGTGAAACATCAATGATGAGCTATCTAGAATATTCTTCTCAAGAAAGGAAGAATAATTGTCTTGATTTCTGAGCCTGGAACATTCCCCACCCTGGGCCATTCCTCCGACACTAAACAAAGTGTAACCTAGAGAGAATGAGTCTGCCCTAAGGAATGCATGTCCTAATTGTTGAACCTGGACCATTCACCTATCCGGGCCATTCCTCCGGCACTAAACAAAGTGAAACCTCGAGAGAATGAATCTGTCCTAGGGAATGACTGTTCAGACCATTTCCCAAGGAAATGATTGTCCTGCACCAACCTCCAAAATGGACCATTCTTTGAAACGTCTCTCAACTGTGAGCTTCAAAAGAATGACTATTTGATGAGGCAGACCAGTCTTCTTGATTAACGATCAAGAAGAGAGATTGTCCTAGACCATTCCCCATGTTATCCACAATGGGAAATCGATGTTTATGTTACATCAAAAATCCATTGAACCATTTTCATTACAAAAATGACCGTTCAATATGGACGATTTTTCGAACTGGAAAATGCCTGTTTATCATAAATCTCAAACCACTTTCCGAACTGGAAAGGAATTGGTCATCTTGGACCATTTTTCGAACTGAAAAATGATTGTTCATAAATTAATAACACATCAGTGCTCCCTCCCAACCTAGTAGTCATATATTCCTTTTTCAATAGGGAAGTCGTCTCCATTAGCTCCAACTTGAGTACACAAACTCTTTCATCTTGGATAGATGCTTTACCAAAATGTCTGTTTATCTTCTCATCTATGGAGTTATATATATATTGGAGAACCACTTCTCTTTTCTGGACTTCATCATGGAGAATTTAATTCTTGATCTCAAAGTACTTTAGTCTTTCTATAACACTAGTTTTCTTTGAAGGCTTCATATAGCTCTGATCAACATAGTGTGTCATTATTGGAGTCATATTTTGTTCCCCATTATCTCATAAAATCGTGGCAAGGCTCAAATTGGAACATATCCATGTGGCACTTCTTCTATCATCATGAGATATTTATCATGGATTGGCAATCCATCATCCTAATATTCTGATTAATCATTCTGATACAATATCTCTGTTAGAGAAAGTCTTCACCACGCTTCATCTGTGCATTGGAGGTTCTCCACCAAGTTCTCTTCTTCCATCTGCATACAAGGGTCTCTTTCTGGTATACCTCAAAGGTTTGAGGTTTTTCTTCATACGCTCTTTGTTCAATTGCTCTGGAGAACAGTCTTTGCAGTCATCTGATGTAAAACTGGAACCCATGGATATTGCGGATGATATAATGACTCATATAGAGGTATGTTTGGTTTACTAGAACAAGTAATCATCATAGTCTTCTCCCTTCATCTGGGAGAACCTCTAGTTCTGGATCTTGCAATTCTTACACTCATAAATATTTCATACATTGTTCTTAATCACAACTTTCAGTTCCTCTGCTTGATTTATTTTAGTGAATTCATATCAGGCTAGTAATCTTGTCCTTCTCGATACAATGACTGGTTGTTCTAGCTTCTCTTTCTTTCTTGGAATTTTCATGTTCTTCCTCATGTTTCTCTTTAGATCTTGGGTCCATTGAGTGTTCTATATATTCCATGCTCTGAAGATTCCAACTTCTTCCTTTCATCGTAGGATCATGGATATGGATGGAAAACCAAGGACACTTTAAGGCTTCTTTTTGAAGAGGGCTTCTTCTAAAGTCAAACTGAACACGTACAAATTTTCATGGCTGCTACCATGGATATATACTTCATCATCTTGAATTGATCATAAGATTAGATCCCTCCTAAACCTTGCTTCATGCATGAGTGTATGTTTTTATTTTGGAAGTATATAATTGGCTCCCTCCATCTAACATAATCTACGCTTATGTCTGCATCCTTATTGCCTTCTGCAAGGTGTCATAAGTCTTTCTCCAATTTCTTCTTGATTGTTGATTTCAACTTATCTTGCAGTTGTTACTTATGTAATAACTTCCACATGATTTGTTTGATGTACTTCATCCTTTCATGGGTATTGTCTAACTTATCTTGTTGTTCTTGCATAGGTATAATTCTTCTTGCAACATATTATCTTCTAAGAGATAGATATACAAGATATGTATAGAGACTATGCAAACAATATATGTACAAGAACTATGAAGAATATTGTTACCTTGTCTTTAGAGGAAGAAATATTCTTTATCCTGCTTGGTCTCCCTTGAGGGTTTCCTTTCTTTGGAAAATGATGCTTCATGTGTGTCCTTCCTTTTATTTAACTCAGGACAATGATTCTTGTAGTGACCATATTTTTGACAGTTGAAGCATTGTATTTCTGACATATCCTTCTTTTGATTTGGATTCTTTTCAAACTTCCTTTTGTTCCTGGAGTTCTTGAATCTTGTTGTGAAGGCTTGATCATCGTATTTCATTTGAGGTTTTTATTTTTCACTGATCCTTGATTATTCTTGAGCACAACAATTCCAAATTTCTTCAAATGTAGGATACTCCTTCCTTGTGTTCATGCTTGTGGCAAATGCATCGCATGTCTTGGGAAGACCATTGAGTACTATGTCTACCAATTCGTTCTTTGAAATTATCTCTTCAATATCTTGTAGTTGATCTCTTAACTGATAGATTTTCACAAATTATGATGTTATGTTGTCATCATCATTCATCTTCATGTCACAGAGCTCATTCTTCAAACTCATTACTTGTCCAATGTTTCTCACTGAGAAGAGGTTTGTTAGGGCGTCGTAAATATTATTTGATGAGTCAATATGGGATATGAAGGGTATTAATTGGTATTTTATAGATTCCACCATGATACTCATGGAATTGATGTCACTGTATTTGAACTTCTCCATAACTACAACATTCTGCGGTTCTTTCTCTTTTCCTTCTTCAAACTCTCGTTCCACGATCTTTCCTTTCACAATATCCAACACTTTATTCTTGGAAAGGATGAGGTCAATCCTTGTCTTCCACGCTCTGAAGTTAGAAGCTCCATATAACTTGTTTTCAGACTTCATACAGTAATCCATGGCTTCTTTGACTTGGTCAACCCTATATTTGACCAAAAACTCAAACTTGATGTCTTGGCTTGTTGAGAGTACTAGTAGATGTGCTAGGCTAGGGCGCACTGGTCTATCCAAAAATTAGGTCAATCCCTTAACTTAAAGTGCCTTAATGAGAGGGTTAGGGTTTTCACAATTGCACCTTCTAGTAACCCTAGCGGCACTACTTTGGTGACTACGCGTGCTAGAAAATGTAGTGACAGTTCTTCAACGAGATTAATATCCTTATGGCTATGCTCCCTTCTAGTGGTTAGACTGAATGAAGGAAGTTTGGGCCCATAAATTGTTAGAATATGATGGATGTTATCATTTCACCATAGACAATATCATTATTGTCACTCAACCATAGGCCGAAGCCACCCTCCGAGAACCTTAACCTTGACAGAGAATCACTTTGGAAGCAAAGCGTAGGCTAGATAGCCAAACAAAGTGTAGCACACCTTTATCCAAGGATATCACACCAAACAAGAGCTAATTAGATAGTCCAAACCATAACCAAGAGATAATCCAAGCCAAAATGTAATTTGCTAGCTGCAGCATCTGCAACGATAGCTTCTCCTCTAAACTTGTGCACAAACTGGCTAACTACAGTGCGCACAAGCGATCTCTGTAGTTCTGAGAAATCCTACCAGAATGAAGACAGACCTCCTGTATTTATACTAATTCTAGCTAACTACCTGGGTTGACTTCTCATTCTGGGTGCCTATTTACTTAGCATATAATATTTCTTCTGGTCGACTTCTTCTCTTGGAGGCTAATAACCTAATACAAATTATCCTCTTGTGTTGACTTGTCTTTTAGGGTTATTAGCCAACTCATTAGGGTTTCTTCTTGTTTCCCAGAATATTCTATTCTCATTAGGTTTACACGTGGAGGTAAATACCTCCCGCAGCTACCATAATATCAACAGGGTACACATTTTGTATATAGTTGGAAATAATTGTGTTCTCGTATACTTGTCTAGGGGATAAATAAGTATGTATGGTGGTGATTAGATGTATGATAGTTATAAATGTGTCCCCCCATTTTTTTTAACCTACATTTATAGGTATACGTGTATTAATCAAAGGTTTTGCAGGGGATTAAATAGATAATATTTTTTGTCGTTAACCATTGTGGATGGTCATTTACCGTATACTACAACATATCTGTGCATTATTTATATCTATCCAAGGTATACCTAAGATAAGTGGATACTCGTTATTTTTTTCTTTATTTTTTGGGACTATGAAGTCTATTAATCCCTTGAGTCAATTGATATCATAACATCATGTAAAAATCCATTCGGGTTAATAGTTGATCCATCTCCAAGATGGAGGACATTAAGTGTGTGTCATAACAACTGCTCTAAATTCAACTTGGGCATTGTCTCCTTGGTCATGAAATTAATTTTGATCTCCAAATATATTAAGATAATCTTGATCAAAAGTATCAGAGGTGTACGACAGTCGGTGACCGAGTGTGTTGTTAAGGAACTTCGTGATGTTAAAGTCACTGGTTCGAAACCTCCGGTGACAAAAAACCCATCATGTTAAGGGTTGGTGTTGCTCAGGACGAGTGCGATCCCCAGGTGATTTTGATGGCTTAGATTCCCCTGAGTCGTGGTTTCTCAAGCCATAGTCTAGTCTCGTAGTTCATAGACAAACTAGCAAACAAGAAAAAAGATAATCTCGATCAAGATCTTACTAATGTACACATTTACTATATTACTTCTTATCTCAGAGTGTTAGGGTATGGAAACCTTGCATAACATGAAAATAATGATTTTCCTTGTAACATTTACCATAGGGATCTCTTTCTTCTTTTCCTTATTTCTCATAGGGTAGAATTCTTTGATGAACTAATTGTATATGAGTACATTCTTAATAGAATGAGGGACATATAGTTTTACAAACATATTCTTGAGTTCTCCCAAAAGTTCATTTTTTAATTAGTGTAGGTTTTATTTTACGATAGCCTCTTAAGATAACATGGGGTCATTTTTTTGAGAGGGTCAATAATTTTTTTCTGCATCTACTCCCAAAATATGATAGTATTTCTCTCCAAGCTCATGAACCATCTCAAGGTTGATTCCTTCAATGTAGAGAGAGAAAATGACTTTGTGAATATCAAATGCATAATCACAGGTTATCTAGGAAACCTCAAACTAAGAAAGTCATGTATTATGGTCTTGAATAGTGAGAACATGGAAATTAGGAAATGAAAAATGGTTGTTGTTCATCATCTATGTGGCTTCATTAGTTTCCAAAACTGGAAATTCAAACTTTTTAGGTTGTTCATCTTCGTCTTCTACCATAAAGTTATAAGATGTAGATCCCTCTCTATCGTAAAAGGATTCACAAAGTCAAAGAAATGATATATGAAAATCTATGATTTTTATTTAGTATTCTCAATTATTTGTTGAATATCTTCTCGAAAAAGGTCCTGGCAATCTTGTTGTTCTTGTTCTTGTTCACTAGTACCTTCTTTAACTATACTAACAACATGGGTTTTTGGTAAAAACATGTCATACCTATCTATATATAGATGCATGGAAACTAACTATGTATTTGATCTAGATTATGTTGAGGAAAAAATGGGATATGCAAAAGAATAGAGTGGAGAGCTCATAAATACAGTGAAACCCAACTTTTATTATTGAATAAAATAAAAAAACATTGTGAAACACAAATTGGATAAAATGGTCGTACCTTATGTATGAAGAGAAAGAGATGTCGGCTACGCTAATTTTCAATAACCATTACATCACACTCCATTACATGCTCAAAGGACCTCCATCACCTCGATTATATATCAAAGAGTGGGAGGAGAATAATTCCCATGATGCATGTAGGCTAAATTGGTCTAAGTTAACAAAATTCCATAGCCATACTTCACAGGGGGTCACCCATCCCACTACTACTCTAGCCAAAGTGTGTTTCACTGCGGATTTCTTATGGTCTCATGTGCATTAACATTGTAGGAATCATTACATGGTGGTTGTAATTAAGAAAAGGACATGGAATTACATTGGATTCCGCATCAAAATGGTGAATATCATGGTTTATCAAAACCGCAGGCTTGAAAACATTGATTTAGTGGATAAGGTGGATGGCCATAGAGATGCACCTGTATCAATCCTCCCCCATTAGGAGGTAATAGTCCCCATTACATCAAGTTCCCTTGGGATATGGTAAAAAATTTGCGCAATTTGAACCTTGGTGATTCACTTTCTTTGTGTAAGTAGTTGTGCATCTTGTAGTTGGAATTATCCTATTGACATATGTCATGAACTTGTTGTTGGAGGTTCTATATTTGTTCAACAGATCTAAATGCATGATATGTCTTGGTATGAGTATCATAGTACTTTGTCAGTGATGATGCAACAAGAAGAGCTATATCAATGGGGGATAATGGATGGAACCCCAAGCACACCTGAAAAGGGCCATGGCTAATGGAGCTATGAAATGTTTTATTATATATATGTTGAACGTATGGAATAATATCATTCTTCTGAATGGAGCATCTATAGATTTGAACATTTGGTAAGGGAGAACCAGGCACCAAGTCAATGAAATGCTTGACTTGGTAGTGTAAAGGCACCATTGAAGGTGAAAACTATCTTTCAGCTCCTCTAGAATATTTTCAACCTTCTTATGCTATATAGAGAGGTCTTGGGATGTGGTGGTGGCAGTGACCTTGTATTTACTTTCTAACTAGATGACACAAAGGGAAACAATTGTGGTCTGAGAGATTACTTTTCAGAACTCATTTTTCCTACATCACTTAAATGGTACTAGTAATAACTACCTTTGGAATCCTATAGAGTTGACCCCCTAGAGTAAAAATTCCGTTACATGGTTGAGAATCCTATATAATGTGATGTTTCAACATATATGGTTTTCCTAAAAGAACATCAAATACTTCAAGTGGGGTAAAATAACAAAGTACCTTATGTTTGAAGGGATTGACATTGTAGGATAGGAGACATCGTTGGATGACGTGAAAGTATCATCCCTAGATAAACCAACCAATGGTGTATGGTTGGGGGTGTGGCATCGTCGACATATTCAATATCTTGATGAATTTGTCCGATATTAGGGTCTTATGCCTGCCACTATCAACAATGAAATGTAGTGGGGTTCCCTTAAACCATGTATGTGAATGGAAGAGTCGCTCCCCATCCTCAAGCTCCTCAAACTCATATGGTTGAATATTTATGGAATTGTGATGGTAGCACTAGGTTCTACTTCGATGATTTTCTTTTGCTATTCTAAATCAAAGTCTGAGTCAGGGTCTGACTCATTTTCTTTAAGATCATCCAACAATGATTGTTTTGAGTGGAATTCATCAGTGTTATGCCAAGGTATTTTTTGTAACTCACACCACTTTCCAGTATTCTTGTTCACCTTACCATTATTTGTCTTTTATTGTAACTTGGATTGGTTATCCTAAGTTTCAATTTCCTTTCTATGTCCCTTGTTTTGTGAGTTATGACCAACTTTTCCATGCTTCTATTGTTGTTGATCTGTGGACCCAAACTTTCACTTATTTTTCTATTGAATTTCTGTTCAATTTTGAGAGAATATCAATAAGGAAGTCCTACTAAGGAGATTTATAGGAAATCCATTTGTAATTAGATGTACCTATGTAGGTCACTACGATACTTCAAAAAACATTGTCTCTAAGAGTATTGAACACTTAAATTTGAGGACAGTTTATGGAAGATGTTGGTATACTCTGACATTGTCTAGTCTCTCTCCTAATGTATAGTCATCGATCTCATTTATTGGTCATCATAGCTTCCAACAAGGTAGAACTCCTCATCAAGGGAACCTAGAAAGGATTCCTAGGTGTTGTATCTCTCGAAGGACATAGATTCATCCACAATGTGCCTCTCCCAATAACCTTCCCACCAATCTTTGACATGTTTTCAATGGGTGAGACACATGTTTTGGTAATTCTCACATGACAAATAAAAATATTGAAAATTATATAGAAAGTAGATATGGATGTATAATGGTCATAAATTATTAAATGATTTTCTATCAATTTCCATAGAACAAGTATAAATAAAGTAAATTTACTATCAATATATTTAGAACAAGTATAATTCATTATCTATAAAGTTCTAGATGATTTTCTATTAATGTATTTAGAACAAGTATAATTCATTATCTATAAAGTTCTAGATGATTTTCTATTAATGTATTTAGAACAAGTAAAAATAATCAACTCTAAAGTTGAAGATGATTTTATATTAATGTCATTAGAAATCCTATTATGCTAATTTTCCTTTATGTAATACATCGCGCTAGTTGAAATTTCCTATCTTTTTTACATAGGAAACACTTCGTTAATTTTTTTTTTTAAACTTGGAAAAAACTTCCTTTTCATAATCTGTTGAACAAAAACCAACCTTTTCATCTGAATAACATAACTCGATGTTGCAATATGATGAAGAAAACCAGAGGTTGAAATGTGACGAACATAGTAATGTTGCAATGTGTTAAACATAGTAATGTCGCAAGGTATGGACCATTGCAGTATGAAAATATGATGGACATAGGTTATCATCACAATGTTATGAACATATCCTAATATTGAAATGTGAAGACATGTTCCGACATTACAATTTGACAAAAAAAATTAAATGTCACAATGTAACACACATAACCCATTATCGTAATGTGATGTATGCAACCCAATGCCACAATGTGAAAAACATACCTTGACATTGGAGTGAGACGAACATTTCCTGACATCATAATGGGATGAACATAACCCAATATTGGAATGTGACAAACCTATTCCAACACCATAATGTGACAAAAAAAAACACTACATTGCAATGTGATGACCATAACCTCAAGTTATCATGTGACGAACAAAACTTCATGTCTTAAAGTGAAGAACAAAATCTGATCAACATTGCAATGTGAAAGTAACATAATAAACCATGGTTAAACAAAATATGCATGGCCCACCGTAATTATCTCTACATGGTCTAGGAAGGTCATCCATGGGCATGGTCAACCATAGACAACCCCGGTTGACCATAGTCAACCATGTCTATGGTCAACCATAGTCAACCATGGTGAAGTTCATCCATGATCAACCATACTCAACATTGGTCTAGGTCATGCTCATCCATGTTTAACCATAGTCAACCATGGGAAATCATAATGAAACATGGTCAAGGTCAACTATAATAAACCGTACTCTTGGTCGTGGCCAACATTAGTCAATAGAGTAAACACTTTGTTAGAAATTATTTTGAAGAACTTGACCAAAACATCATTTTCATAATGTCTGAAACATAAACCAACCTTGTCATGTGACAAACATGATGCAGCATTGAAATATGATGAACATAAATCAACATTGCAACATGAAGAACATAGTAACGTCGCAATGTGACAAACATAGTAGCATCGCAATGTTATGAATATAGACATGTCACTGCAATTTGACAGACATATCCTAAAATTTTAATGTGTCTCACATATCATGACATCACAATGCAACAAACATTTCGAAACATCATAATGTGATGAACATAACCCATTATCGCAATGTGATGTACACAACCTAGTGTCGCGGTGTGACAAACATAACCCAAAATTGCAATGAGACAAACATTTCACAACAATAGAATGTCATGAACATAACCCATTTTTGAAAAGTGACAAATTTATTCCAACACTATAATGTGACAAAAAAACCCTATGTCGCAATGTAATGACAATAACTTGACGATATCATGGAACAAACAAAACCTAGTGTTGGAATGTGATTAACAAAACCTCATCAACATAGTGATGCAATAGTACCATAGTTAACCATGGATAAACATAATCAAAATGTCTCACCATAATCAGGTGCACATGGTCAACAGAGGACAACCATGGACATGGTCAACCATAGTAAACCTCTGTCAATCATTGTCAACCATAGTGAAGGTCAACCATGATCAACTCTAATGGTCTATTAATTAATGCACTAATACCTAAATACATTAATGTCTTAAAATATTACTTTATTAATTAAGCATTACATTAATTTAACATATAAATTAAAGTATTAACACATTAATAAAAATAAAGTATCATTATTAAATTTATACATTAATATTAATAATAAATTCAATAATGTATAAACTTCATGTACTAATATTTTCTTATTATATTAATACTTTAATGTAATACTTTGATATTTTGTATTTATATAATAGATTAATATTGATATATTTATACTTTATTAATGTATATTAATACTTTATTAATTTAATTTAACATTAACATATTATTACATCAATATATTAACACAATATTAATGTATTATTACTTTATTAACGTAGTAATATATTCTTAATATATTATTGTATTAATAATTTATTATTATATGAATAATGTATTGATACTTTAATGTATTTATGTAAACAAATATTTTTTATTTATTAATGAATTAATATATTACATTAATTTATTAATATATTCATTATGTATTAATATATTATTTATCCATTAATCTTCTATTTGTTGTTCATTAAATAGAAAAAATAACATTTAAGTAAAAGTGGTTTTTATAAGTCCATACATTGATATGTATTAACCACTTTTACTTAAATAGGATTATTTCTAGTAATAATAATGTTTGAAAAATATCACTTTTTATTATTCTTTACCAACAATATGATTTTATTTTTAACATTATTTTTCAAAACTCACATAATTCTTAATAATGTTTTGAATAATGAAGGTAAAAGTGAGAAATAAATTCTACAAATTCTTTGATGTTGTATCTTCCAACAATTTTGATCACATCATTAATGTATTAAATATAATCTCGACAATTCTCTATACTATGAAACCATACGCACTAATTAAATTGTTTTGAAAATATTCATTTGATATCAAGTTTTGTAAGTATTATTTGTATATAAATTGAACTCGATTTGGATGCCTCTCTGAAAAAGTAAGCCTAATCGCGATATTCTAAGAACACAATACACATAGAAGACTACCAATGCACTTAGCATTATGATAACTATTCAAAACTTTATCTTCTTTCAAACCATTAAGATTTTTTTATCTCTCCATACTAATTCTACATATAAATGCACCTCCTTCTTTAAGAAATGAAATAGCCTTCTTTAGATGGTACCAAATGCATTAACATTCCCTTAGTTGTATTTAATAGATACATTTCAATGTTAACAAAACTAAGTAAATGACTTGGTTATGTGACGTAACCAACTACCTTGCTCAACAACATTACCTCTAAATCGATTAAATAGATCGATTCAAATGCTAAAAATTGAATGCAATATTACATACATGATCAGACTATTATCATTAATTCTTAAAAATGTGAATATACAGATTTAAAAATACACAACAACAATTAAACACATGCAACAACATTCATTTATACAATATACAAATTCAATGCAGCATTCGATCGAGCATTAAAACTCTAAATGACACAGTGAGAAAAATACTTGTCTTTTCAAATGTTTTACACAACCAGTTGCATATGTTGAATGCTCCACCAAATCATAGACTTTGTTTCTCCAATTATCTTAGCACCAAATCACCCCCAATCTGGGGCTATGAGTCCACAAGGACGAACAAGCTTCTATGGGCATCCACAGTCCACTGTAACAACTCAAATACTCAATAAAACATAGTGATGCGACTCCTACAACAATTCCAACCACACAACTCTCTTCCCCATCATTCTACACAACCCATGGGATGATATCTCCTTTTATGAATCGTACTCCCTCAAACAATATCCATCCCGTCCAGGGCTCCAGCACAAATTGTCCATGAATCTCTCTACTGGGGGCTCCAGGAAATCTAGCTACAATAGGAGTGCTCATAAAGAATTTACAAATGATATTTGAGTGATTTATCACCAAAAATCACTCACACATGAAAAAATCAATTTCAACATAATTACCATATTCATCAAGCTGCCTTAAATACACAGTATTACTGGCAACTTATTTTTCATCACCCAACCCTATTTTTTCTCCCTTCCTGCTAACTATAATTTTTTTTTTCTTCTCACTTAAATTTTCCTCTTATCTAATGGTTGATTGACTCTTACTCTTCCCCTAAGGATGATTGCACTCAAACTATGCTATCATAATTGAGTGGGATAAATTCCTCACCCAACTTCTTATGTGAATTGAATGATTATGCCATTAACATGTCAAGGGGATAAATAACTAAATGACAAACAAAATTATGAATGTGGCTTAAGAATCAAGGGCATGTGTAAAGCCCTCAAAACCCCCCATTAATCCCCCTCTCTCATGGAATCCTTTTACATTATAGGTCCTTACCAATCTATAATTGCCACTACATTTCATTACTCAGGTCCTTACCAATCTATAATTGCCACTACATTTCATTTTATTATTTTCAATGTATAATTTTTACATATTACATCACATGACCTGTGGGAATTCCTGCTCCTTAAAAATATACAATTCTACATCAGTGGTTAGAACTAGGGTGTTATAATACCCTCCCCGTACAATTTCTAGTCCTCAGTTCATACCACCATATCAATGTATATGTATACATATACATAATATTACATCACAATACTTGATAATTTCACATTTTAGTGACTCTCGTGGAAATTCTAACAAATATCTCTCCTTCCTCTTAATATACAACACCCAACGAAGTGTACTACTTCTCTGAAATGTATCTCCTTAGGATATCCCACTTCTCTTCTAGGGATCCAATACATATATAACATGAATTATTAGAGTTTTGGTTCCAAGAACTCTAGTTGCACCAAAATTGATTATTTGTACATGTTATCGCAGGATTTGTACTTGTGTCAAAGCCCACACGCAAGTCGCCAAATCTTGTGCAATGAAAGGATAGCCTAACATTGTCACCTTAGTAATAAATACCCATGTTTTATTGGTGGAAGAGGTCCACCATAGGGGAGGCCTCCGTGGTGACCTCAAGTGATAAAAGTATCAGGTTTTTTACCTAAACTTACCACTCCCTCTCTTGATCACCTAAGTCAAGGTCTGGGTCAAAGGAAAATATAGGTATGAATTTGTTTGAGTACCTACCCCAAACGAGAACACTTATAGCATGTATATGATGAGTTCCATGTGAAATAGTGAAAATAATACCTTCTTAAGAAGCTATACAATGAATTTTTTTATGGTTGTTATACAATTGCAACAGTTAACATTAGTACAACAAAAATAGATAAATTATTTAACAACAACAAAATTTACACTTTAGAATTGCAAAAGTTGAGCATGAAAATCTAGCATCTACTCAATAAAACATTATCCAATTGTTATATTTGATTTGTGAGTTTGTTAGGTAACTATTAGAGCAATGTATAAAAGCCATCTCTAGAAATTTGTTGCAACAACAACAAGTTTACTATCCAATTAGCTCAAGTTAGTGTTAGTAAAGCTAGTAGGACGCTTGAGAGAATTGAAATCAAGAGTTCGTTGATCACTTTCACCATAAGAGAGCATAGAGATCAATTCCATTGGATTTGGAGTCTTTATAATAAAAAATACATCTAACTTGGAACTTCATCAAGATTCAACCTAGAGGTAGGACTTAATATTTAAGGTGCTAGCACATTAGGGAATTAGATATTAATTATTTAGGAGGATAATTTCTAGGGTGCAAGAACTTTTGGACCCTAGAAACCTTTTCCCCCTTCTTGTAGCTTCACCTAGATAAAAAATCAAGAGTCTAGGGATAAAATCCTAAAGTTCTATCACTTTAGGGATTTAGGAATCTAACCCTAGATAGGATTTCATTTCAAACAATTTTGGATAAGATTAACCTAGTGAGAGGAGGAAGAACTTATACTCCTCTCTTAGGGTTTTACTAAGAAACATTCAATCATGAACAAGTAAAATTCACTATGAAACAATAATAGCATGAAACAAGATTGCAGAAATTTACTCACTTCACCAAGATATCACAAAAATAAACCCTTATTACAGAAATACCATCCAAAAATCAGCAAAGAGGCATCCACACTTGACCTCCAAAATATAGTGCATGAGTGAAAAGAGCTAGTAACACCAAAACAACGAAAATTTCAGATGTGTTCTCTCACAAATCGCAAGAAGTTGTGATGATCCAAAATGAAATTTGGCTAGCCATATTTATATGGAAAACCTATACATCCAAGAGACTCAAGTGAAAATTCATGTCTCTACAAGTGGGGTTGACCCCTAAATTATCTTTTCATAAAATCAAAAAATAAAATTACATAAAAATAAATACTAATAAGGTCACATCATTCCCTAAAAGGGTGATATAATACCTCATAATGAAACATCAAGCATGAAGGAGGAAGACATTGGGCCTTCAAAGGACATGTGTCATGCTCTCATGTCCCAAAATGCCTTGCCATGGGTCTCCTGCTATCAAGATACCTCTGGAAACATCTCATCCATAATACCATAACCCTTCAAGGTGATGCCACAGGATAAGAAATGACATCCTAGACCTCTAAAGGAAAAATTCTAGGTGGGCGACGGTGCAACATCATCCTATGGAGATGTTATGGATCCTCCAAAGGAAATGTCTTGTATCCTCTAGGTGCACCACTCATCATCCATGGCATTTCACATGTGGGGTCCAACATCCATCTTGTGGGAAAGGTCCTGCACAGACAAACAAGCACGCCCTCCAAGGGTCCACAAGTGACAAGTATCATGCCGACTATGTTATAACCCAAGTCAATCCACAACTATAAATGTAAATATGTTTTATAGGCTGTTGAGACAGGTTAATATAGGTTATAAGGATTATGTGATTATTAGGCTAGAGAGCCTAGATGCTAAAGGTCACTGAGCCTATTATTGTAATATGTAAACACTCATATCATTAATAAAGTACATAATTGTTGTAGACCATCCCACAAATGAGTATGGGGGGATAAAATCCACTAGAAATGGAAAGGTGGCTAAGAGTCTAGGAAAGAGGATAAGCTAAGAGGTCTTAATCCCAATGGAACATTATATCAATATTATTTAAATATAAAGTTATGGATATGAATATATCCTATTTTTGAAAATCAGGGATAAGGGAGGTCCTTGAGTAACATGTGTCATAAAGGGAACATGCATATATATATTTGGCAATATATTGTAATTCCCCATATTTTTATATCATATATTCATCACTCTTACCATTCACTCATCCATCCTACCATCGGTACTGGTACCTGGTATTCATGCAATTTGAAGAGGTGGGTTGTCAGGCCCATATGATGAAGAGGTGGGTGGTTTGTCCAGTATGTTGAAGAGGTCGATTGTCGGTCCCATATGTTGAATAAGTGGATTTTTAGGCCCGTGATTAGTTTTCTCTAGTGAGAAACTACTCAGAATTGTTTCATGGTCCGTTGGACAATAGCTATAGGGATCTGAGACTTCATATTCGTCCTGTTGTTAAAGCCATGAAAGGGAAGTGGGGTAGCCGAGGGACTGTTTAGTAGAGAAGGGGAACACTTCTTGGGGTGGGACAAGCATGGGGTGAATGAGAGATTGTAGGATAATTGTAGCAGTTGGGCACCTTGTATTAAGAGATTCTACAAATTATCATACCTTAGAGTAGCTTAAGACTCCCTTTTCCCTAGTAGAGTTTAACCCTGACTCAGGGGTGACCCGCTACTGAGATTATGAGTAGTGTGGACTATGGAAGGGAGGAATGTGGAAAATCAACAGACAATTGGTATTTATTTCATGAGATAAGTGTCTTTCATGTGCTGATTTTATTTACTATGTGTATAATTATGGTTCTTCTGTTATGGAATATCTATGATAATTGTGTTTATAAATTATTATTGTTATTCCTCTTAACAATGTTCATATGAAGAACATATAAGTAAATTTAATGGTATCATAATTCAATATTTGGATGTGGAATTACCCTTAAGAGAGATGTGAATGTTACAAAGTAAGTTGCATTTAATACAATAACCACACAAACATGTGAATCAATCCTACCTTTTCAAATGAAATAAATGCTCAAATATCTTATATTTTATTCCTAATTTAGGCATGGGACGAGTGTCATGGTGCCCTATTTAGTAATCCAATACCCAAGTCAAGGGATGTTTATCATCTATATCATGTGATGAGTATGAGGTGGATTGTGGTAATAATTTTCAGCGTGGGGTTCTTGACATATTAAGGGATCATATTATCTAATTTATGGGTGCCTTTGTGGAGGGTGTGTTGCGTCATTTATTTCCAATCCAACATTTTTCCAAGCCATTTTCATTTAATTTATTATTGTACAAACATTAAGTACTATGTGCAATAGAAAGTAAATATCACCGCAATTCCTCTTTAAGTAAGGAACACATTGATTCTCATATTCAATGGGAAGTAAAGGACCCCGCAAATGCATTCCCCCATCAAGCAAGACATGTATTAATTATGATTTTTGAAATTTTGTTCATTCTTTTGGAGGAGTGTTTCATTTCTCTTAGGAACTCAAGGAGATCATCTAGAAGGATAATCTATGGAACTTAACTTTTTCAACTTACAGTTCACCTTTGGGCTTTTAGCGCCTTCTTCCCATGAAATGAGGTGCAAGACCTTCTTCGGGTCAATGCACGTGAAAACCCAAAAGATGAGGAAATAGAGGGGAAGAAGTGTGGAACGTGGTAAGTATGATTAAGGAGTGATACGATGATCCTTCAAGGAACCCTCCCAGTAGAAACCCTTTTTTTGAGGGTGACTTACTTACTAGGAAGCCAGGTGAATCACCAAAGTGAAAGAAGGAAAAGTATAATTTCCAAGGAAGAATTTTATAATCAAGAAAGGGATATTTGAAACATGCTCAAATGCTTCATATATTAATGTGACAATTACCACAAGACCATAGTTCTTACCTCTTGAAGCAATACCTACTGTCTTCTGGGAGCCAAGATGGTGTAGTGGGCAATGCTCTCATGTCGATGATGATGGAAAACTATGGTCAAGTGGAGGGACTCTATAGGATATGATATGCATCAGGCTCTTTTTCCTCTGTGTTTTCTACCTGTGGGCCTCAATACATCATATCCTTAGTTACCCCTAGCCCAGGGGGTAACAATACATGTATGTACAAATTTTCATTCAAATTTCCTAAAAAATATACAAAATGTTGAAGTTGATCTTCCCTCATGGCCTCCTCATGATCCCATGTGGAGTCTTCATGAATGTACCAAGTCCAATGGACCTTTACCAGGCCTATGGATTGGTTCTTGACTACTTTAAATTTTCAGTCTAGGGTGCACACCAACTCCACCCGAAACTCCCCTTCATGCTCCACATATATAACAATATAATAAATCATTTTATTAGGATCATGCACATACTTATTTAATAAAGACACGCCAAAGTTGGTGTGGTCTCTCATATATTAGGGAAATTCAAGAATGTTTTCAACAAGACCTATCCTCTATATAAATTCAAATGTACCACAATATCTCACTAGCAACTTTGGGAAATTTCTCAATTTCAACGACGTCTTTTTACCCTTTAATTCCAAAAATACATGATTTCCTTAGGAATACCATGTAGCCTACCAATTTATTTAAGATAAATTTATAAAACATTGGCTTCCTTATGTGTCACCTTGAATCGGATAAAATGTTCAATCTTTGTAATTTTTTCCACCACTGCCATGATTGAATCATGTTGCCTTGATAATATGGGACACTTAGTAATAAAATATATGGTAGAAACATCTCATTTCCACTCCAGGATGGGAAATCATTGTAGAAATATTACTATATGTCTGTGATTATCCTTTACCTTTTGGCATTACATGCATCTAGCAATAAAATCATCTACATCTTTCTTCATTCCAAGACAATAATGTTGGCCTCTTACAACTACATTTTTTTTCGGATAGCTTGGATATCCAACATATGGAATATTGTGCGTCTCTTTAAAAATAAATTTCTTAACTCGTAAGAATTAAGAGCATAAAATTTGTTCCTATACAAGAGGATTCCATCCTTTTCCAACCTATAATCTTTAAATTTCTACTATGTGTTATCCCATTGTCATCTTTATTGAATTTGCAAATAATGCTAGTCTATTGTTACAACTTCTAAAATTTTACTTTTCAAATATAAAATATACATCCTTATGGTTGAAGCATGCATCTCATGCACCCTTCTATTTATTGCATGATCCACTTTATTCTCTTTTCCATTAATGTGCTTGATTTCAAAGTCATACTTTTTGAGGAATTCCAACCATATAACTTGTCTGGAAGTCAATTTTGGTTGTCCAAAAAAATATTTCAAACCACTATTTTATGTCCTCATCTCAATTTTTTTGCGGATGAGATAATGCATCCACATTTTTAGCACATCAACAATTTATCCAAATTTGAAGTCATGCATGTCATAGTTCCTCTTGTTCTCCTTCAACTTTATCGACTCATAGAAAATTGTGTTCCCATTATGGGTGACGACTCCACCATTCCCTTATTTGCATAAATATTTGCACACAAAAAAATTCTTATTTGTGTCTACAATATTCAATACAGGTGCACTAGTCAATAAATCCTTCGAGTGTTGCAAAATCTCTTCAACTTGGTAATCCATTCAAATTATGTTCCTTTATTTTCTAGTCAAGTGATTGGGTGTGCAATCTTGGAGAAACCTAAAATTTATCTCATGTAGTAACAATCTATACCCATTAAAAATATGACCTCTGAAATATTCTTTGATGCTAGCCAACTTCTTATTACTTAAATATTTTTTGGATCCATTCCTATGCCATTTTCAGAGACAATGTGGCCCAAATAATTGTTCTTATTTTCATAAAAAATGCACTTTATAAACTTGGCATGAAAATAGTGCTCTCTTAGAAACTGTAGCACCATTCTCAAATTATTCTCATTCTAGTCCTTAGTCTTGTAGTAAATAGAAATATCATCCAAGAAGACAATGAAAAAGTTTTCTAGGTAAGTTTTCAACACTCCATTCATTAGACACATAAATGTAGAAAATACATTTTTCAACCCAAATGGTACAACAAAAAACTCATAATGACCATACCTTCTCTAGAAGGCTATATTTCTAGTATCTTCTTCTCCAATTGTCACTTGATGATAACTTAATCTCAGGTAAATTTTGAAAAATATCATTTCTCCTTTCAACTGATCAACAAGGTAATCAACATGTGGTAGAGGGTACTTATTCTTTATGATAACCTTGTTCAATTGTCAGAAGTCAATAAACCTCTAAGTTCCATCCTTTATCTTCAAAAAACTCACTAGGGCGTCCAAGGTGAAACACTTGGGAATATGTACCCCTTCTTCAACAACTCGTATAGTTTCATTTGCAACTCTTTCAGTTTAGATGTGCTCATTCGGTTGGGAATTTTGGACATTGGGGAAACTCCATGCATTAATTCAATGGGCAAGTGAATGCCTCTCCTAGGTGGAAATACTAGAATTTCCCCAAACACGTCTTAATATTCTTTCAAATATAGATAATATTCAATATTTGACACTTCATCCTTGGCTTCCTCTTCCATATGTGTTCCATATATTTGACACCCTTTTCTAAACCTTATTTTTAGTTTCAATGAAAAACTTTCTTTGAAAGATATAGGACTTGGAATACCTTCAACTCTCCTTAAATTCCCTTCCTCATCAAGACATCTGAAATCCTTATTGTAGCAATATAGAATAGCATGATTCTTGTCCATACGATCCATACTAATCAAGAATTCATATGAACCAAGCGATATGATGTTCAAATATACCTTAGTTATAAATCCATTCATGTTCAATGGGAAACATTTAACAAGTTCATTGACTCTTCTCTTGGTTCCAGTGGCTATATGAACCAGCCAAGAGTTTTCATGCTTATATCTCTTCAATTTAAATCTATAAACCATATTAGGATCTATATATCTATAACTAGCTATCGAATCAATCAAAGTAGTTATGGGTTGATTATCAATTTTAACTTCCACCTCAATTATGTGGGATTGATAGTATGTGTGTCTATTGTCCAAGGATACATAAATCCTTAGCACATTCTTTTTCATGTCTTCCATTGTATAAGATTTTTTAAGGTTGTGCACAATCCTCATCTTATCTCCTTTATGAGGACACTCTTTATACATGTGGTCTCCCTCAAATCCCCAACACTTTATAGGTTGTTTTGTCATCCTTTTCCAAACGAAATATATTATATTGGGGTAATTTTGTTCTTTATTCCCTCGTCTATATGATTGTTAAATATTTTGAAAGAAACATGGTTTGAACCCTTTCCTCTTGCCTTTCTTTTTCTCATCCCGATATTTTTAAAAAGATGGTCTTCCTTTAATTTTCTCATACAAATAGTTATCTTTTCTCATAGATTCCTCCAAAGCCTTGGGTTCATCAAACTAATTTTTATCCTTGTAGAAGGATGGAAAACCACTCAAGAAGCTATGAATTTTAACCTTGTCATCCCTAATGAAATTGACACACCTCATAAGTTATAAGATTGTTTTCTCATACTCTTCCATGGTCATGTTTCCTAATTTAAGCTCAAATAAGTTTTGCATTTTACTCTCATAATAGTGTTATGAAAAGTACTGCTTATGAATATACTTTTTAAAATGCTTCCAATTGATTCTCTTTTCATCAATATTCTTGAATTGCTTCAACTAGTCCCAACATGGAAGTTTTCCTTTAAATATTATATACGGAAAACATTGATTCCATATTTGAGGAATAATTATGCAGCTGAAAAATATTTTCTCATTCCCAACAACCAACCAAGATTCTTGTTAGTCACCCTTACTATGTTATCCATCAAATGTGGGTGGATTGATCCTCCTTATCTCTCCTTTCAAACTATCTAACTATGACCTTCTCCTTTGATGTTTTATAGGAGACCTACTTGGGATTGTCTCTAATTATGAAAATGTACGTTCTATTCTAGTGAATGTATCAGTGAATGGTGATTGATACTACCACTTATTGAGTTCCTTGGCCCTTTGTATTCATTCCTTCAATTAGGAGGCATGTTATCTACCAAATGCCATCCACTATATGCATGTATTATGCTAGACACCTTATTAATTTCTCTATGGAAATTATTCATACTTTATAGAAACTGAGAATTAATTTGGTTCTAATTCTCATCTTGAGATCTTATGAAGATTTCATTATCTACTTTATAGTTATGTACTTCCTTGTCCAATCTCTTCATCATCGCTACAGTTTCCACTATTATTTTATACACATTGGACTTTGTTTATGCATTTCCCAAGTTGATATTTAATCGTATGATTTCATTTACATGGATGTAAGAACCTTATGAATCATATATCTATATGTTATGCATGTACTTCTAATTCTACAAAAATGTGCATGCAACAATTAATGTTAGAATTATGACTACTACAAAATATTTCATTAAATTAGCTACATGTCATTCTTCATCTCAATTTATGAAAAAAAAAATGCACTAGTACAAACTATGATTCTTTAGACACATTCTCCTTCACGTAATCCTTTTGACGACTATACCCATGCCTCATTTTGACCTTTGAGAGAAAAGTTACAATCTTCTTAATTTTTCCATTTCTACTCGATTGTTCCCTATTCTTTGTTGTTGTTTTGGTAGCTACGGGAGGTATTAACCTCCATGTATAACCTATGACTTAAAATAGAATATTTCCGAAGAAATTGAACCATTAAAAAGATGTGTGGAAACCCTATAAGAATAATAATATTACAATATTGTCTCCCAGAAGTACAAGTCGGCTCCACAGGAAAAAAATAAATAGAAAATATAATTACCAGAAAGATAGGTCGGCCCAGCCAGAAAATTCACTGGAAATATTAATATAAATAGAGGATGTTTTACCTCATTTGGACCGTGATAAAGTGAGAAAGTCTTGTGGAGAGTTGCAGTTGCAGCTGCAACTATAGCTGCAAGGAGGAATAAGGGCGTATGGTCATCTCTTGGGTCTTGGTATCTCTCTAGCGCTATTTTGGTGATTCTCTTGGTTGTTCTTGGTGAAACTCTTGGTGATATTATTGGTGATACTCTTGGTTATATTCTTGCTAAGTATGGCACAATTCTGAGAGAGTAGTGTAGCTGCAATTGTTGCAACTATTTTTGGTACTTGTTCTATGGATATGGAGACTCTTGTTCTTGTGCGCAACCCTTGGTGAAGAAGAACTCTACTTGTATTGTGTTGTTGTTGCAATTAGTAGCTACGTCTTATATGTTGGTTCTGGAGTTATCTTGGCTTAATTATTCTAAGTAAAGGTTAGGATGCTCACGGGTGGTGGCCTTGTTCCTATGGTTGGGTGACAATGATGTGACATTGTCTATGGTTAAATGAGCATACCAAAATTTCAGCATGGTATCGGAGTTGGTTTCCTTCATAATAGTCTAACCACGAGAAGGGAGATCCTCAGTTTCCACTAAGTAGGGAACATATCTTCCCTACATTATATCTAAAAAATTATGAAGTTGAAAAAATTAGGATTTCCTCATAGAACCATAGGTTTTGCAGTACCAGTTCCTCCGTGTGAGTTGTTGTGCCAGTTGCAACACAAGTTGTAGTACTAGTTGTACTAAACATTCTTGTGAAGTATTGGGACTAATTTTAGGTTGTCCTAGTGTGCCTTACCCTAGTGTATATCCAACTATATCTAGAAATAAAGTTGATGCACCTTGAATTTTTTGAGTTTTTCATTACTTATTGTTGTTGCGGGATGGTGTCACTACCTGTCGATGTTTCTGAAGGTATGTACATATATATATATTTAAATTGTATCACTATTTTGAGTATGATAGGAGGATAAGCGGTCTGTTACAATCGTAAATCCAGAGGCATATCAGATCCAACACATTCATAGGAACAACGCACTCTAGGTGTGATTCTTTTCATATGCCTATAATTGTTATGGAATTATGAACATCTAGATTGCATTTTTGATCGATTGAAGTTATGATTATCATAATAATCTCTGGTCAAAGTTGGAGTTAGAAAGTAACTTTAGTCAAATTATTAGATTAATTAAGGTTGAGATTTTAGAGTTTATTTTCATTAAATTATCTAACTCAGATTTATGTCAAGAAAGTATATTGTCCTAAGTACAAAGGACATGTTGAAGAAAATACTTGTCACCTTGAGTGAATGTGAATCAGAAGAAAATAAACAACACTCATTCTTGAAGATAAGACTCTAGGTTCCAGGTCTGATTGATTAAATTAATAAATTTCCAAATTGTACATATCAAGTTTGATAATTTATACAATACTAGTTGTGACAACAATCCTTGAAAGATTATATTACTACTAGATACAATGATTGCTTGGAAACATGTGATTACTATTGATATTAAATCTTATTGTGCCTATTTGTAAAATGAACTAACATCTCCTCTAGGAGATACTTCTTGTTTTTCTTTCAGGCATGTAATCTTGGTGATTTTACAAATTCCATGAAGGTTACCATGGAAGAATGATTGATCACAACACTAGGAGAGTGTTGTTTCTATTATTGTATTTTTTATTTTTTCTCTTGTTCCAGGAAGGTCACAAGAAATAGCTCTGAGAAGGAGCTACTATGATTATTGTTTTAGTTTTTGTTTTATTATTATAAGAGTATTATTCTTTCCCATTGTTTTCCCCTTTTTTGTCCTTGTTCTAGGCAGGTCACAAGTGATAACTTTGAGGGAATATATAGTGATGGTTATAGGAGACAACATATTAGATGGTATCTAGTTTGAGACATGAAGCAGACATGAAGACCTTTTGACATAATAGTGCGTGATGTGATGCTCAAAGACATGAAGTCTCTAAGAGAAGTACATGTCTAGGACATGATCACACAAGATAGCTAAGATTAAGAGGGAGGACTATATATCCCTTACTATCATTGATTCATTGTCATATGTTTTATTTATGATGTGACTCAGTTTTATTTTTAGCAGTAGGCTCATGTTTGGCATGTGATTTTATAAGTACGTAGCTTATAGAACTGCACAACATCTCATGATGGAGCCTATCTAACATTCTCAGAGTAGCACACTGCTTATAGTATGTTCTGGTAGATATGTTAGGCATCTAGATAGTTTCCACATGTATTAGTATGTGGATGAGTGTTGAGAAGAAGTGTGTTCAAAGATAACAAAACCTTATGTGTGGTTGCATGACTATCATAACTATGTCATCATACTTAAGAAATTGTTATTTCTTTATTTCTTGACTAATTTCATGATTATGGAATGTTGCTGACTATTGGATTGAATTTGACTTGTAGGTAAGACCTACAAGAAGAGGATGGTGAGGCTTGTTTTGGAGGACAAGTGATGAAGTCAACAGATTGAAGATCTAGTTGATATTCAGTGCTGGAGAGGGAGAAAGACGATCAATTCTAGAGGGATATTAGTACTACAGTAAGGAGCATGAGGCTCAACTAGATGAAGGAAGAAGTCATATATGGTGCTAATTACGTATGAACATGAGTTTTTTGCAACATGTCAAGTAGAAGTGTGGCTTCAAGACAGGTTGAATCATATCGATATCAGATACTACTATATCAAGGATATGGTAGAGAGGGGATCATTGAGGATCTGGTTCCTAACTATTGAGGATTAGGTTGCAGACGTGTTCCCCAGGATACTTTCGACGAAGAATCTCGAGTACTTCATGGACAATCTTGGTGTGGTCCCTCTTTAGAGGGAGTGACAGGTGGAACTCATCCAACATGAAAAGGGGTTGGCACTGAGTATGGAAAAATATCATTCAACATGAAAAGGGTTGGCACTAAGTCTGGTGGGTCTCATCCAACATAAAAAAGGGATGGCACCGAGAACAAATGAAAAATATCATCCAACATGAAAAAGGGTTGGCACTGAGTCTGGTGGATCTGATCTAGCATGAAAAAGGGTTGGCACTGAGATATGGGTGCACCTGATCACATGATGATGCATTGTGGGTAGTGGATGTCTTAGGGTCATGTTGTAGTTATTGAGAGCTACCCACAGACCTTAGATGCATGGGGTGAAGTCATGTTGCACTATCGATATCTTGTGTGGATATGGTGATGCTACCTATAGACTGGTATACAAAACTATGTGATTCTTTCCCATTACATGTGAGATGGATGGATGTGTTTGAGACCACTACATGAAGAACATATTAGTTAATACCTACCTAGATAAGAGGGATTGTTTATGTTTTGGTAGATAACAGGGATTAACCTCGACGTATAACCTATGACTTAGAATAGAATATTACGGAATCAAGTGAACCATTGAACAGATGTTTGGAAACCATAGAAGACAAGTTGTCCTAGCAAAATAATAATATTAAAATATTATCTTCCATAAATACAAGTCAGCTCCACAGGAAAAAGATAAAAAAAATATATAATTACCAGAAAGTCATCTCAGCCCATCCAGAAAAGTGACTTGATAGATTAATATAAATGGATGATGTTTTAGCTCATTTGGACCGTGATAAAGTGCGCAAGTCTTGTGAAGAGATGCAGTTGCAGCTGTAATGAGGAATAAGGGAGTAAGGTCATAGATTGGGTCTTGGTCTCTCTCTAATGCTATTTTTGTGATTTTCTCGATGATTTTCTCGGTGATTTTATTGGTAAATATCTTGGTGGTTCTTGGTGAAACTATTGGCAATAATCTTGGTGATAATATTGGTGATATTATTTCTAAGTATGGCACAATTCCGAGAGAGTACTGTAGCTCCAACTACTGCAGTTGTGTATGGCACTTTTTATGTGGATATGGAGACACTCTCTCTTGTGCGCTACCCTTAGAGAAGGAGCACTCTACATGTCTTGATTTGTTGTTGCAGTTAACAACTAGGGTTTATTTGTTGGTTCTGTAGTAGGCTTGAAACATTTATTCTATGTAAAGGTTAGGATGATCAGGGGTGGCCATGTGCTTATGGTTGGGTGATAATAATGTGACATTGTCTATGTTTAAACTAGCATACCAAAATTTCAACATTCTTAGTGGTGCAATTTAGCTAAATGCCCATTTCATATAACATATAGAATAAATATGTTAGGTACTACAAAAACATTCATACTAGGTACATGTAGCATTTTTTAACTTGAGTACACACTAATCTTTACATTCATAATCAAATGCTCTAGATAAGTTATGTATAAATATGAATTGCAAACTTTGTTATTTTTCGATTTTCTCTAGACTTAGAATTTTTAGTGAAACTGGGAAAAAGTTCCATATTTGTGATTTGAGGTCTCTTTTCCTCCTCCGAAGACTTCAAAAATCCATAAAAGTATCTAGGAATAGTGTTTTTTGGCATATTTTTGGACCTCCATGCCTACTCCTTTTGAATTATGCACAAATCCCAACTCGATATGTTGATGTATGATTTCTTATCTCATTGTAAAAAATTAATTCTCATCTCGGTCCCTATCATGGATCAAAAACTTGATCTTCGAAAACCACTAATTCATATTTTCTAGAAAATTTAAGAAGAAATGGGAAGTGTCCCTCACTAACACTTTCATATCCTTCGTCACTACAAAAATACCCTTTAAATTTCATCTAATTTTCATTTAATCTTCTCTTGTTATGGACAAAACAAGTTTTTGGCTCTAGAATTGTTTTTTTTCTTTTAAATACCTCCATCAAACGAATGTGGAAATAAAGTTTATTTGGAATAGAAAATGTCTCCTCATGTCCACCTTTCATCCCCTGAATCGACCATGTCATCATCCTCCTTTTCATTCATCAACTATCAACTCATTTCTTCCATCAATGACCTGAGATTTATCCTATATACAGTTGGTGAAATCCTTCTATTAGTTTTTATATAAATCTTGTTCGAGAATTTTCTATTTTCGACACACTAGTTCAGTGGGAGTTAACTCGCTAGTTCTATTTTAGACTTTTTATTTTTACCATCACTATTATGCACGCATGCATTCCTAAGGAAAGCTAACTGCTTGATTTCTTTTCTTAATTATGGAATGTTTTTCCCTATATATGAGTGTATTTCACTCATTCATTGTATCATATGATCATGATATATGTATCAATCATCAACTCATTGGAGTAGTGTGAATATATTTTCTCATTTTTCTATATTGAATCTCTCTTTCTTTCTTGATAAGATTTGTTTGTATTTGATTTATCTAGATCTCCTATGCATGTTTCCATGGAACAATGACATGGTATTAGAGATATGTTGCTTGGAGAAAGCTAGGCAAGCCAAAGAATAAGGAAAATAGGGGTTTTGGTGAGTTAAATCTGTGGTCGTACATTTCAGCAGTTATTCCTCCCAAAATATTACGTTTTGGAGAAAATGACTCGCATAGAGAGTAAATCGGCCCATTTTGGAAGTGGGTTTTCAACCATTTGGCGAGATTCACCACCGTTGTCTCATAAACCAAGACGCAAGATAGCCTCCTGAAACTGATACGAATACGTGGCCGTACCTTTCTACAGTGATTTCTCCCAAAAGCATTACGTTTTTGAGGAAACAGCTCACGTAAGAAGTAAATTGATCCATTTTGGAAGTGTTTTTTCAACCGTTTAGCGATATTCCTCACCGTTTTCTCAGACAGTAAGCTACAAGATCATCTCTTGAAGCTGATACGAATTCTTAATTTCATAATTTTTCACTTGGAGATTGAGAGTAAATTTTTAGGGGTTCCTAGAAATAGTGGAAGCGATGGAAATGACAACTATTATACAATCAAAATTGGTGGTAATCCTCACACCATACAATTATTTTGATTGGAAGCCCAAGGCTGAATTCCAACTCAGAAGGACGGGACTGTATAATTTGACGATGGCGACATAAACAAAACCTACATCAGCGATTGAGAAGATGAGATGGGCGAATCGTAAGGATGATTCCATAAGACTACTTCTTGAGTTAATATACATTGATCTATAGTTTCATGTTGCCGCATGAAAGACTGCAAACGAGATCTGGACCAGCCTAGAAGAACTCTTTGGAAAGCAGGATAAGATGCCAGGTCATATGCTTGAGGTAGAGTTGAATACCATAGACCCGAAAAGTTTTGATAATATACAAGATTTTTTTACTAAATTTAAATCTTTGCTATTGATCTTGGGTGAAAGTGGTATTGATAAGTGTACATAACAGAAACAATGTATTCTAACAATCTTGGCCAAGCTAGGACTAGAATACGGTGTATATGTCTCCAATTTCCATTATGGCAGATGTCTTTTTGGAACAAATTGGAAATGCCTACGTTGGCTTAGTTCATTGAGTCTCTTACACAAGAGCAGACAAAACTCATACATATGGGCCTCATGAAAGATCCCAAAGAACGTGCACTCACCATGCATGATGGAAAAGGGTCATTCAAATAGAACAGGAAGGAGGGATATTCCAAACCCTTTAATTGCTCTTCAGGTTCCAAAGACTCTTCAGATTCCAAGAAGAAGAAGGGAAAGCAGTGTGCTTACTGTAATAAACCGAATCATGAAGAATCCACATGCATGAATGATCTAAAAATGAAGAAGACTTGAAAAACTTGAAAACTTATTGCAAGTGAATGTTATGTGTTTAAAGAAAAAGGATCAGTTTGCAACACATAAATTAAAGGATTACTTATGCAAATTACACATAGACAGCAGCATAATCAATGAACATAAACACATATGCACAGCAATTGATAAAGGAGTTCACCCCTCTCCTGGGCTACATCTCCTGGTCCAGCTCCCAATGGATCATTATTATTAATTGCTCAAAATTTCTCAAAAATATGTCTTACAATGCTCAAACTGACAAACCGACTGCTCCAATGGCTTCAGAACGTCCCAAAACCCCTGTCTGGTCTCTTTTGGCACCTCAATCGGTCGAAAAATGAAGAAGTTAGGCCTCCTGGAAGTCTCCCTCTTCAAGCGTGTTGTCTCTGGTTCTACAATTCGCACCCCTCTTCCTTGAACCTGGCTCACACACTCATTTAAGCGCAAAAACCCAGCACCGAGTGCAACCGCGCTAATGGTGCAAACCGTAGAATGGTTAAGGGCACGCCAGCCCCTAACCACCTCGTCACCTGGGTGTATGGCGCATAGGACCGTGTGCTTGGGTACAAAGTGGTTAATGGTTATACAACTGTTGAAATGGACACGCGCTCCGGTCATATGGTTGTGGAACAAAAAACCACGGGCTAAGTGTTTTAAACCTGCGCGCAAACGGTGCAATGTATTATGTTTAAACCATGGGATATGTTTCAAATGCACGCGCAAGTGGTCGGCCAAAATATATGGCACAGTTATATGTAATACAAACGACCACGGGTCGGGGCTAAGCCTCGGCCCGACCCCCGCCCATTTATTCATTGAAACGACTTTATAAACATTATGTTTGATTACATGTCAAGTCACATGGTATGGGCACATTGGTCGGATGGTTATATGAAAACGTTACATGGTAGGGGAGGTCCGGGGGTCGAACCCTGTGGACTCCCAATAAATTTTACATACAACCATCATAAACCAACCGATGAGGGACACGTGGCGCCCATGGATTGGGCCACGTGCCCTCATACCATTTGTTGTCAACAAGACATGTGTCACTCCCGGATTCGCTAATCATCAACCAACAAAAACCTGTCACGTCACCACTGTAAGGTTGTACGGTCTGTATGGTCCTGCCACGTCAGACTGTACGGATTGGTACAGTCAACATCTAATTTTTGCCTATTTGGCTTGGTGAACAGATCGCGATATCTTCTCCATACGGTGTCCATTTGACAAAGTAAATATACCTCCGGAATCAGGAAGACGAGACAGACGCAATGAAACTATTTTCGTTGCATTCCGACCACTTTGAAAATTGAGCAAAATTTGATCCCCTGATCACACCTCCCCATTGGGAAGCTTTTGGACCTCCAAAAGACTTTCTCAGTCTATGTGAAGATGAGGGTATAGTTCCCTCACCCTTCCAACCTCAATCCACTTGGCCATG
>SNQJ01S0012781.1:319469-340468 GCA_010110895.2 Picea sitchensis | reverse complement strand
TTGGGTCCAGTATATGGTTGAGCCCCCCTGACGCAAGCACAAAGTTCATTCATACAAGCTTGTGTTTGAATGCACTAACAACATGGCCGAGTAGGAAGCGCTAATCTTGGGCTTACAAGTTTTGAAAGAGCGAGGCACACAGAGGATAGCAATGTGCAGAGATTTCGAGCTGATCATAAATCAGGTGAAGGGTGTGTATCAGAACAAACACCCTAGACTGAGAGCATACAAAAATTTGTCTTTGGACCTTCTCAAAGGACTTTCAGAGTAGGACTTGACTGCTATCCCCAGAGAGTAGAATCCGATTGTCGATGCGTTGGCCACCTCGTCCTTGGTTTTCAAGATTCCCATTCTTCCAGATAAAGGGTATGAAATTGAGGTCAGGCATAGGCCAGCAGTGCATGAAAACATCAAACACTAGCAGATGTTTGACAATGATAAAAAAGTAGAAAGATTCCTCCTTATGAGCGACGAGTTCACTAACACAAACATTGTTGGGGAATACTGTGACGATGAAGGTGAGAGCGCATATGCATGTAGTGATGATGACCCTTTCCAAAACTATATCACGGGAAGGGATATAATACAACTGAAGAAAAATATCATTCCAAAGGGGTTGGTGCTACTAGAAAAGTTGTTTGACGAAAATGATGTGGCTAAGAACCCCAAGAACACCGCAAGCAAAGAAGACGTGGAGGACTGTAACATCGGGATTGAGGAATATTTGAAGATGGTAAAATTATCAAAGACACTCAGTCCAAAGGTCAAGAAAGATTACATAAAGCTCATGAAGGAATTCCCAAACGTCTTTGCATGGAGCTACCATGAATTGAAAGTGTATGACACGAAGGTGATCCAACATGTTATCCCTCTCAAGGAAGATAAGAAGCCTTTCAAACAAAAGATGAGATGGATAAATCCCCTATTACTGTCATTAATCAAGAAAGAGGTAAAGAAGCTTTTCGATGCCAAAATTATTGTTTCTTTAAGATTCTTGAAGTGGGTAGATAACCTAGTACCTGTAAGAAATAAAAGCGGCGAGATAAGACTATGCATAGACTTCTGAAATTTAAATAAGGTGTCTCTGAAAGACCACTATCCCCTTCCCAAGATGGACTACATCCTACAAAAGGTAGTGGGATCTTAGAAGATATCCATGTTGGGCGGGTTCTCAGAATATAACCAAATCATGGTCCACCTGGACGACAAAGAGAAGACGACATTCACCACTCCGTGGGGAACGTTCATGTATGCTAAGATGTCGTTTGGCTTGATGAATGTCGATGTCGCTTTTCAGAGGACAATGGACATCACATTTCCTGATGAAAAGGATAAATTCATTGTTATTTATATGGACGATATCACAGTGTATTCTACCTCTGACAAACAACATCTTGAGCACCTGAAGAGGGTTTTCTAGAAGTTCAGTAAGTTCGACATATCACTAAATCCAAAGAAATCACATTTTGCAATGGAAGAAGGAAATATTTGGGGGCACATCATTTCCAAAGAAGGCATTAAAATAGACCCCAACATGGTTGAAGGGATCTTGAATATCAACACCTCGTGCATTAAAAAGGAGGTACAGTCTTTCCTGGGTAAGGTGAACCTTTTGAGGAGATTCATCCCAAACCTGGAAGAAATCATAAAACATATAACTTGCATGCTCAGGAAGGGAAACAAGATTAAGTGGAACCTGGAGGCCAATAAATATTTCGAAGATATCAAAGTGGTGTTGACTAAATCCCCTTTGCTAGCCATCCCAAACTTTACAAAAGATTTCCTCCTTTTTTCATTTTCCTTAGAACACACTATTGTCGACGTACTGTTGCAAAAGGATGAATAGGATTCCACGAAACCCATAGCCTACTTCAACTGGATACTACGTGACGCTCCCCTAAGGTAAGATATTTTGTAAAAGTAGGCCTATGCCTTAATAAAAGATTTGAAAGAATTCAGGACATACATACTGCACTCCCATGTCATTTCTTGTGTGCCCAGTAGTTCAGTAAAGGACATCCTGACTCAGCCTGACCCAGAAGGAAGGAGATTAAAGTGGATAGCAGCCATGTTAGAATATGATTTTGAGATCAAGCCTACAAAGCTATTCAAAGGTCAGGGCCTCGCGAAGTTGATGGTGAAGTCAGACTGCGACGCTGTAGGAATGAAATTCATTGTTGATCTGTCAGAATTCCCTCAAGAAGAAAAAGCTGCGTAGGTGCCTCAGTGTTTCATTGATTCACCATGGTATACATACATCATATATGTATTGGAAAATCTCCAGGCCCCTATAGGAATGACTAATACTAAGGCCATATTCCTCATGCTTAAAGTGGTTAAGTTCTGCATCCTAGACAATTCACTATACTAGAAATATCCCGTAGGAATACTGTTAAGTTGTTTACTGGAGGACAATGCAAAATGGGCCATATAGGAATTTCACAAAGGAAACTGTGAAGGGCACCACTATTGGAATACCACTGTGCACAAGATCCTGAGGGCGGTTTATTACTAGCCAACGATTTTTGCTGACATATATAAATAAGTCTCTAGCTGCCATGAGTGCCATATTTTCGATGGGAGGAGAAAACTACAGTCCCTATCATTAAAGCCAATCTCAGTCAAAGTTCCTATCATGCAGTGGGGCCTAGATTTCATAGGAGAGATAAATCTTCCATCGTCCGTGCAACATAAATGGATTCTCATAGCCACCAATTATTTTATGAAATGGATTGAGGCGGTCCCCACAAAGAAATCAATCGACGCGATAATCATATAGTTCCTGGAGACAAACATCTTGTCAAGGTTTGGGTGTCCTATTAAAATCATAACAGATAATGCGGCCGCAATCAAGTCTAAAAATATGGAGAAGTTCTGCCAAGATTATAACATAACCCTGGGGTATTCCATGGCATATTATCCATAAGGAAATGGGTTAGCAGAATCCTCAAATAAGAGCCTGACCAAGATCATCACAAGGCTCTTACCAGACAACAAGAGAGCCTAGCATAAGAAGCTTATCTACGCATTGTGGTCAGATCGGGTTACCACCAAAAAATCCATATCAACATCACCTTTATAGATCTTTTATGGCACAGACGCAATATTACCCACTGCACTAGGACCGCCTGTCGGGAAGTTGTTACAAGAGCAGGAGGCTGAGCCAGATGATGTGCAAAGGAGGATAAACCAATTGATTCACATGTAGCATGCGAGGGAGCAGGTGTATAATCCATCTCAACTCCATCAGGAGAGGATAAATAAATATTTCAACAAACATTCCAAGAAGGAAGATTTCCAGGTAGAAGATTTGGTGATGAGATGGGACGCAAGAAATGAAGGTAAAGGAAAGCACAAAAAGTTCTATCACCTTTCGACAGGGACATACAAGATCGACGCGTACTGCGGAGACAAGGATTATTTCCTAGAAGGACTGGATGGAGAGTGTCTTGGTTGGGGGCATGTAAATGACAGGTTCCTCAAACATTACCTGGCGAAATAAAATCTGTTTAAGTCATTGGTCATTGTAAATAGTCGTTTTATTTTTGCGTCGAGTCAGTAGATCAGCAGAAAATTGAAGCCCGAAGCGAAGACCTTAAGTTTATGTTGAAGTCTTAGAAGCTGTGTCAATGAGTTTATTTTTTTTTCCGCTCATCATTTATATTGCTTAGTGTCTATAGGTCGAATGAAGCCCAATGGTCATGCACCTAGTCTACTCTTATTTTCTACCTCACAGGGAGGATAGCATCCCTGTTGGAGCCAGTTGTTAGCACTACCATTTTTATTTCCATTTAGAGTCATTTTTGAGTCACGTTATGACCCATGCATCCAAAAATGTGAAGTTAGGTACATAGCATTGTGACGTTGAAGTTAGCAAGTGGTCAGGTGGCCCTTGGAAATGGGAAAGGGTGTTAGAGTTAGGAATCATATACGTGGTACGAGCATGTCTTTCTTAGAAGGTTGAATCCCATTAAGAAGTTAGTTTCCACACGCCTAGGTCAAGTCAAGTGGTTAATGAAGGTATCTTCAGCAAGTACAATAGTTATTATCGGTTCATCATGAAGGCTGAGAGAATAAAAAATCACGGCGTTCATATTAGGCATGCCCAACAAGACTTACCACCTGCATCTTGCACGCGGGGATTTTCCATGGAAAACCTGCAACTCGACTTGAGACATCCCATATCCATAAATTCATTGTCCTTCAGTATGATTTCTTTCTCCTAGTCGATTCGTTATAAATCTCAGATGCTCGACATTCTCCACAATCATAGAACCAGCCCAGAACTCTATTCGCGATTCTCATTACCAGTCTAGCTTGTTCAGAACCTTCCCTCCTGTGCATTTGTTAAATTCACTGCGCGCAGGACACTCCTTGGTCATGCCATGGTGAGCTCTCAGAATGCAGGGAAGGGCACATAGAGAAGTATAACTAAAATATCCAAACCCCAAAAGGAATGGGATTCATTCTTACCGGCGACGGGCATCCCCAGAGATGCGAAAGAAAATTTCCTCTTACCTGTAAAGAGGGCCATATCAGATCGAGAAACAACCAAAGTAGAGAAATTCATATAGGAAGGGGAGATGGTAAGAGCCCCCTCCTCCCAATAACATCTTCTTGGGAGGAGGGGCAGGCCAAGAAAGAAAAAATAGATCATGAAAGATCAAATTGCAGTAGAACCACGCATCAGATTGATAGCTGAAGGACTACTCAGATGCACCATCCGGCTAGAACCTTCTGGGAAATTGAGCCACGAAAGCAGGAACAGAGCAAGGAGATAATATGTCGTGGGAGAAAATGAGGATGTGCCATATCAACAACTCAAGCAAGCAAAGATGGCTATTGCCGAGCTCTATCAGGAAAACATGGCATTAAGGCGACAATTAGCGACGAAGATCACAGAAGCGTCAGCCACACAGAGTCACGGAGGGAACGTGGCATGGTTGAAAAGGAAGCTTAGAGAGGCACACTACCTTATTGTACATTTGTGATAGGGGCATAGGTTAGCAAAAGAAAGGCACACAAAGCATCCCAAAGAAGGCAAAGCGACCGAAAAGGAAATCTACATGGCTCTTACCAGTGCACAAAAAGAGAAAGTTTAGTGGATGTTGTTTTCTTAATGATAGTTTTGAGTGATACATGTTCTCTAAGATATCATACCATTTTGATAACAGTCGCAAGAATCGAACAATTGTTTACTACGTGCAGTTCTCTAGCGAAGGGGCGTGTAATAGAAATCAAAGTTGTTATTACAAACAACAAAGTTTTTAACAGACACTTGTTCGCTAGGATACCTGATCAAGGGAATACAACAACACATCTTTCCCCACATCAGAACTTGATCAACAATCAAACCTCATGGTGAACCTAAAGACAGTCATTAGTGGACAGTCATGATTATTGCCTATTTTTGGGTAGTACCATATGAAGAGTCTCTGGCGCATGTTGTGCGTTCTTCCTAGTGTAGGGTTAGTAGTTAGAAAACAGGGTATCCCAAGCGATGCCATCATTTATATATTTCATCTTTTCAATGTAATCCATGTTGGTTGGCAAATTGGGTAGACGACTATTATTGTATGTAATCTGAGTTTTGACTGAAATTTAATGCAAAGGTCCTGTGACTTGATGAAAAGATTCTAGTTTTAATAGTTAGACGTATTTTACCTCTCTCTTTGCGTATGTGTTTCTTGTTATCTTTATTTCATATCTTTTACTGTCTATTTCAGAACGAATTTTTGAACCTGTGGATTCGCTGTACATTGCCCCTTGTTCGCACCACTTAGACAAAACGTTTTCTTCTAAAGATAACTCCAAATTTGTCCACAGTGTTGTCTTGAGTTACTCCATGTGTTTTCTCCTGCCACATTACGGTTTTACACTGAAGGTTGTTGCTCGCCTAGCCTTATCCTCTCAATTCCGGTCACTAAGTCATTTATCTCTGTCATTTACTCAAATCGACTCCATAGCCCAAGTCTTACTTTCTTGCGCCAATATAACCAGAACCCATTATCTTAAACGTGTTTGAGTCTAGCCAACTATTTCCAAAGTCATATCTCACACGGAGACCGTGCCCTTTCTAAGAGAGCCCTCTCCAGATCCGAAAAGATAGTTTTGGGTCTCAAAGTTGGTTGAAAAAGTTACCTTCGTCGTCTATTTATCAGCGAAACAGATTTACGAAGTTCTAATGGGAATGATCAGAAGTGTTTGATGGGTTTCCCTGGGATATGTATTTCAAAGAAGAAACCCCATTACATTGGTGAACTTCTCACTCAGCTACACTTTCACTGTTGAACTTCTCACTCACCTACAATTTCACCATCGAACTACTCACTCACCTACACCATGCTTGGTTGCACACAATTCATTCACCAACACCCAGAGATGAAATCACATGTGCACTCATTTGGAAGTGGTGTGGAACAAACATTCCTTAATGGTTCATTTTATCACATGTAATGATAAGTCTTCATTTGTTAAAAAAAAAATTAGTCTTATTAAGCTTGGCTAGCCACCATCTGAAACCCTGATTAATAGAATGAAACTCTAGATTCCATTTAAAAGCATCACCATCGGTGTGAAAACCTAGCCACCATTTGAAACCTTTGCYACATGAGTGAAACCCTATTCACCATTTGAAACCATGGAAAAATGAGTGAAACYATATCCAACATATGAATAAAAATAATCCTTTCAAGGCATGCTCTCAAACCCATGTCGAGTCTTGTTAATGGAATAATTTTGCAAATTGTACTTGTCGAGACACATTGTGTACAATTTAAAAAGCAGTTAGTTCAAGGAATGCTACTTGATCGAGAAAGAACATTCCTTTTTTTCAAAGATCACCAGTCATTTTTTATAATATCATGTAAGAAAGTCCATGATGTGTAAGCTATTATTTATATTCTTATGCCATTGATTATTATCTATGTAGACTAGGTAGGATAAAATTCAATTGAATGATTATTATGCGTTATAATAGGACATCAATCAACTTTATGAGATCATAAAAATTGATTAACTAAACAATTAGGTATGTTATAAAATATTCCTCACTACCTATCCAAGGGACCATTCCTGATGCCATTCTCATCCCATTCCTTATCATCCATACGAGGCATTGACCTATTAGAGGAAATGATAAAACCATTGCCTTCCAAATTATATAAATTAAAATACAATATATTCATTTAAGATTGTTTTAGATAGAAACCTCTTTAGGACAATACTAGTTTAGACACATTCCTTTTTATGAAGAAAGTATTGTTTCACGATGTTGAAAACTAAATAGTGTTCTCCTTTTGCACCTATTGGAGTTTATATGATTGCTAGTATAGTGACACTTATTTGGGGATGTTTGTGGACTTGTAGCCTACATGAGGAAATTTGTTTTTACAATGCTTGCGGAAGTTAATTCATAGAAAAGGGTAGACCTTTATGATGTTCTTCACTACAATTTTTTTGAGTTTTTTGTTCTAACATTGCTAACCCAAAAGGGTAGGCATATATGACGATTCAACGTTACTAAATATAAAAGTCCTTTTTTATTTTCTAGAGAAACAAACATATTTTTTATTCAAAACAGAAATTAAAGCACATACATCAAGTGCCCATGGCACATGAGAAAAAGTGGGATTATTTAATGCAAGTACCAAAAAGAATATAAAAAGTTCTCTCCTAGACCAATTTTTTTTTTTTTAAAACTTCACCTTATAAGTATGAATATTACAACCACAATAAGTCTATTTAAACTTATCTAAATAGTAGAGATACTCCACACATTGAAACAATTATATCTTAAATTTTCTCTTACATCATTCCTTCAATAAATTTCTATGATCCACCACTTATTTTATTGAACCTATATATCTTCATTATGAGTTGAGAGTGGCAATAGATTTGAAAATGTACCCATCTTGAAATTCCACTATAACAAGTTCTTCGGGATGAAGTATAATCCCTTCTTTAGATAAAATATCTTCTTCAACATTCATCTCCTTATAATTATTCAGATGGAAATATTAGTGAAAATACCTTACAATATCCTTTAAATATGGACGTAAATTTTGGAGAGAGACAAAAATCAAAATAAAAAATGTGTTCACCATTCATCCACTTTGTCACTAAGTTATATAGAGTCTCCAAACAAAGTATGAACAAAATTATTCAATTCCCTCTAGGTATGGAGATTAGATAGGGAAAAAATAGTCTAGCAATTTTTCAGGTGTGTGTGTGGTGAATAGAAGTAAGGGAACACTATGCTTTAGGCATGAATTCATCTAAAGCATAACTATCTAGGTTGTTGGATGATATTATTGCAATTTCATGCAAACTTATAGTAGGTTATAGTAGACATGTCTAAATTGTTCCAACCATTATAAAAATTCCTTCTTTTATAGCACAATAATACAACTTAATTACCCTCATTCTCAGGTTGGTCAAAATCGTAGTGATGTCACCACCAAAGAATGATGTTTGATAACGTTTACATAAACCTATATGAAACTCTAGGATATTTTTCTCATTTTGGGAGTCGCAAGGAAGGGTTGATTGACTCTTCCTCTAAAATAGTATTCTCATCAATGAGGATTATGAAGAAGGGTTATCCAAACCTTCCTCAATGATGGTATTCATGTCATGGGGTAAATAGTGAAAGGGTCGTTCGACCCTTCCACATGAATTGTATTTATATAGAGGGGGATCCTAGGGAAGGGTCAGTTGAGCCTTCCTTGAGCATATAAATCACTTCTAGTATATTTTAGTGAAGGAGTAACCAATCCTTCCTCTAATATATTATTTCCATAAAGGAGTTGCAAGGGGAAGGGTTACAAGACTCTTTTACGAGCACATTATTCTTGTTTAGGGGATCACAAGGAAGGTTCTACCAACCCTTACTCTAGAATAACATTCTCATGGAAGGGGAGCATGGAGAAGGGTTAGTCGACCCTTCCTTAACGATGGTATTTGTGTCATAGTTTATCTAGTGGAAGGATCAATCAATTTGTGTCATACTATATCTAGTGGAAGGGTCAATCAACCCTTCCTCAAGAACAATGTCTACATAGAGGGGAATGATCCCATAGAAGGGTTGGCCAAACCTTCACCTACCCTATTACTCTCATAGAGGGAGAGCACAAAGAATGGTTTATTGGGAATTCCTCAATAATGGTATTCACATCATGGTTTATCTAATGGTAGGGTCAACTAAACCTTCGTCAAGCATAGTTTCTACATAGAGGGGGATCCTCGAGCACTGTTGAATAATTATTCCTCCAACATGTTATTCTCATGGAGGTTCATCATGGAAAATGGTTGATCAACCCTTCATTAAGGATGGTATTCATGTTTTAGGGTATCTAGTGGAAAGGTCAAATCACCCTTCCTCAAGCATTACATTTGTGTAGAGGAGTATAATGAGGAAGGGATAAATAACCATTCCCTGAGCATAAAAATATTATTTAGTAGAGCCTTGACATGGATCGATCAACCATTTCTCTAGTTTGGTATTTCCATAAAGAAGGTTGACAGGGAAGTGTCAGTCGACCCTTTCTTGAGAATAATATTCTCATTTACAATATTATCATCGATATTAGTGATCCATGAGGATCTTGGTGGCCACCCACCTATTCCAACTAGCTCAAATTTGTTTTTTGGCAACTTACTGTTTTTAGCAATTTTTCGGGTCCCAAACTTTTGAGGGGATTTTGAGGGACTAAACGACGTTTTTCAAGATCGGTAACCTCCATTGCAGTCAAAGGATAATATTGGGCCTAAGAAATGAATCTTCTCTTCAATACCTTTCCAACGAGCTATCATGCACCCTAAATGGAGATCGTGTGCAAAAGTTACATCCCCGGAAAATTTATATATTAACTTGTAACCCAACAAGGCCCAGATGACTTTTGGTGCTTCATCTCCTAGGGTTAGGTTTTTGGATGTATAGGGTTTTGGAATTCATGTTTATTGTAAAAATGTCTTTATAGCCTCATTGTAATCATCATTTAGCGAATGAGCGTAGTTGTCACATCTCTTCTCAAAGATAAGCTACCACCATTCTAGCAAGCTTGCTTTCAGTCTGCATTTTATAGTTTCAACATATTTCTTATAAGTCAAGTTTTATTGTATCTCTGTTATTATTCATTGTTCCTATGTGTTAAAATTATTCTGCTCATAAATCTGGATCAGTGGTATTAGACCGGTCTTCTCATTGTCGTTTTTTAGTGCATGTCCCCGACACAGTCAGAGTATAGAGAGTTAGGTCTCGAGATTTTTTCTCTTGAGGACAACTTCTCTCGCACGCCCAAGAAACCATCCATGGTGAGTGAGAAATAAATATGATGGAACATGAGATCCTTTCAAAAAATTTATCAAGGAATACCTTGAGAAACATAGAAATGAGATGAGGGACACCTTTGCACAAATCCTTCGATGACTAATGACAAGCGACACATCCACCTCAAGCAAAGGCGCCACCCCCTTCAAGGTACAAATAAATTTTTATATTCCTATATTTGAAGGGAAAATAGATGCGAATTCCATAGATAAATGGTTAAACCTTATAGAAGGGTTTTTTTTCTGTCCACAACTTTTTCAATAGAGAAAATATTACATTTTCACTCCTCAAGTTCATCCCCCATGTCAAATATTGGTGGGATACTTTTTGTGAGAAAAAGAAAATGGAGAGATCCACATTATTTGCAGTTTCACCCACTTGGGGTTCCTTCAGGGATGATATTAAGGAACAATACTACCATGTTGTAATTTATGACGACTTGTATACAATATGGACCACACTATGACAGGAAAGAGACCAAAAAGTGCCAAAGTTCATCAATGTCATCCATACCTTGCGCACCAAACTGGGTAGAAAATATTATGAGTGACATATAGTGTTCAAGTATCGAAATGTTCTTCATAGATACATCCAGATAGAAATGTTATTTTTGGACATCTCATCATTGGGCACAGCCTATCAATATGTCATCAAAATCGAGCAAAATATTAAACAAAATACGTGGTAGTTTGGGTCTGGGAAACCCTCACAGAAGAAGCAGGGAAAGGGAATTTCCAACTCGCAGAACAAAGGACAAAGAAAAGATGGAAAACCTCAGGAAAACCAGTCCAAGCCACACGCAAAGAAGGACAATTGAAAGACAAAGAAGGATACTGAGAAATAGTGTGATGTCCATAAGAGCCCCTAGCATAAAATTGTTGATCGATGCTCAAAGAGATCATTGGTGGCTGAGGTGAAAGCCTATGAATCATATGAGGGCTCTGACTTTGAGTCGAAACTAGAAAATGGGAGATGGATCATTGACGTGAAACCCAGTGCCACCATTGCTACCACCAAGATCCAACCCGGTGAACCTGATGAGACAGAGGAAGGTGAGTGCCTCTTTCATTCACAGATGTGGGTGAAAGGCACTCTATTACACTTCAATGTTGATAGCGGTATCCAGATGTAACATACCCAACCTCTCAAGCCATGTCATTCCACTTTAAAACTTTCATGCTTTGATACCATTTTGTAACATACCCAACCTCCCATGTTGGGTCATGCCACTTTAAAACATTGACACTCTGATACCAATTTGTAACGTCCCACGACCACCCTCGCTGGGGACAATGCCACTTCTCCAAAATCCAAACTTCTTTGATAATAGATGATTAAAAACTTTCCATGCCCAGACATAGACCTGTTGGGATATGGAAGACAAAGCTCTTTGCGAAATAAATCACATATAAACTTAACATAAATAAACAGAGATAACATGAAATCATAGATGCAACGAAACACATGATATTATTATAAGAACCACAAACATGCACTAAAATACATCATTAACCATTAAGCATAGAATGATACGTATATCTTAATTATAATTCATTGACTACATGAAGACCTTCCATGAACCTCCTAGCCTTATACCACACTGCTCATCACTCTCAATAGTGGGTCACCCCTAAGCTGGGACTAAACTCCATTGGGCAAGGGATTCCTAGTCTAAGAAAGGACAACAGGAGGTTGCAAGAGTCTACGGGAAGGATTTCCTCCAAGGATCCACTTACGCCCACTTCTTATAGACTCGCATTCCACACATGTCCGTCCCACCCTAGGAGTATGCACCTTCATTGTCAAATAGTCCATCGACTACTCCACCTCCCTTCCAGGGCTTCAACAACAAGCCGGACAAGAATTCTCAAATCTCTGTAGCTGCTACTGGACTCCCTCCAGGAGAAATCACTTCCCCAACAACTCTCTCACCTGAAGAGAGTTTCTCACATGCCTAACAACCTACTTATTCGACCACGGGCCTGGCGACCCCCCTCTTCAAACCAAAAAAACAAATCAGGTAAGGAAAGGGAACGACTCAGCAAATTATAGAGGTTCACAATGGAATAAAATGGATCTGACTGCGTGTTTGTTCAGTGCATGCGTGAACTACACAAGGGATGGCAAGAATCTTGAGGATGAACTCGTGGGTAAAATGTCCAGACGAAACATAGGCAACCCGCAGGGTACAAGTTCAGCAAGATATCAATTCAGGCTCATTGCAGAGGTTCTGTATGGTCGAGGGTTCAACAATGACATTCTAGGTTTTACTGCTTCCTTCTAGCTACATGAGTGAGTGGAAGAGAATAGAAAAAGGATCCCCGAAATAGTCAAAATCCCCACATATATTTGCTTGTGCTTGAGATGACACATGGCACTAATTAAGCACGTTCCTCTCCATTTGGAAGTCGTTCCTCTTCCCAAAAGGAACTTAGGATAAATTCATATCCACCTTATAGCATTTAGAATAATAATATATATTATTCTCTGATATTTAAGCTCTTAATATTAGCCCCTTTTTCCAACCTCTCATCCCCCTCCCTTACCCAACCTAGTGGAGCCTAGTCCCCCATACACTTTCATCATGGTCGTTCTACATGTAGTGATGCTTTTATATTAATGAAATATTGATGGTCGTTCTACACACAGTGATGGCCTTAGCATCCTAGGCTCTCTATTCCAACTATCACATAAGCCTCCCAACTTATCATTACTTGGCTCACCAGCCTATGAAACATGTTTACAATTCATGATTAAAAATTAGGGGCTTGACCTTATGGTATTACAATCCCCTCCCCTTATTTTTTCACCGTCCTCGGTGAAATTCTTTTACACCATATCAACAAGATTTTCAAAATCTTCAAAAAGGTGTGGGTATTCTACCTGCATTGCATCCTCATTCTCCTAAGTAGCATCCTCAGGACCGTACCAGGTCCATTGGATATTTACAATCCCTATGGATCAATTCTAGATCTATTTGATTTTCTGGTCCATAATGCATACCGGATGCACTTGGATAACACCTTCTTTCTCCACCTAAATCACATTCCAATCAATTACATGATTAACATCAGGTATAAATTTCTTGAGAAATGATACATGGAATACATTATGAACATACATAGATGCAGGAAATACAATCATATAAGCTATTGGACCAATCGTTTCGAGGATTTCAAATGGTCCACAATATCTAGCTGCCAACTTGGAACAGTTTCCCAGCTTCAGTAAACTTATGTTAGCCTTAACCTTCAAGAATACATGATCACTCACTTTAAACTCCTTGTGAGTTCTACCCTTGACAACATATCTTTTCTTCTTATCTTGGGCAGCCTTCAAATTCTATTTAATCCTCAACATTTTCTCTTCCATTTCTCTGAGCAATTATGGCCCAATCACTGCCCTATTAGCTGGATTGTCCCAACTTACAGGAGTGTTGCACTTTTTGCCATAAAGTGCCTCAAATGGGCTCATCTTCAGAGATGTGTGGTACCCATTGTTGTAAGAAAACTCTACCAAGTGTAGATAGTCTTCCCACTTTGATGGTTTTTCCATCACATACATTCTGAACATATCTTCTATTACTTGGTTTAACCTCTCTAGCTTCCCATCAGACTTGGGATGATAGGTTGTACTAAAGTTCAGATTGGTTCCGAACCCCTTTAATAATCCCTTCCAAAATTTTGAATTGAATTTTGGGTCTCTATCAGACACAATTGGCTTGGGAATACCATGCAATCAGGTCAATTTTCTCATATAGATATCAACAACATTGGTTGCTTTGTGAGTAGTCTTCAATGGAATAAAATGGGAAGCCTTGGTAAGCTTGTCCACCACTACCATGATAGAATCATGATATGCTTGTTTGTCATTGGCAATTTGGTGATGAAATCCATTATCACCACTTCCCACTTCCACTTAGGAATGGGTAATGGCTACAAAAACCCAACTGGGTGTCTATGCTCAGCCTTGACCCTTTAACACTCCATGCATCTGGCAATGTACTTAGAAATTTCGTTCTTCATACCTAGCCAATAGTATTGGCTCCTGATTGTTGCCATTGTTTTCTGATATCCTGGGTGTCCAACATAAGGCACATTGTGCATTTCTTTTAAAATCACATTCCTCAATTCAAGAGAATTGGGTACATAAACTATGTTCCTGTACAAGATAATTCCATCAATTCTCAATTCGTAATTTTCATTATTCTATTGCACTTTACCTTGCTACAATTTTGTTAACATCTCCATGTACTGCAAATATGTTTTTGCGGCTTCAGAAATTCTATCTTTAAGATTTGTTTGGTACATGCTAATGGATGTAGTGTGTAACTCATGCACTCTCTTTTTGAGTGCATCAACCACTCTGTTCCCCCTTCCTTTGATGTGCTTGATGTCAAAGTCATATTCGCAAAGGAATTCCAACCATCTATTCTCCCCGACATTTAATGTACGCTGATCAAAAAGATATTTCAGACCATTATGGTATGTCCTCAATTCAAATTTCTTTCCCATGAGGTAGTGCCTCAACTTCTTTAAGGCATGTACTATGGATTCCAACTCCAAATCATGAGTGGAATAGATCCTTTCATGCTCCTTCAACTTTTTGGATTCAAAACATACTACCAAACCATTTTGACTGAGGGCTCCTCCAAGTCCCTCTTTGCATGTATCTTTGCAAACCATGAAGTTCTCATTAAGATCCACAATTCTCATAATCAGAGCATTGGTTAACAAGTTCTTCAATTGTTGGAAGCTCTTTTCACATTATACTATCCATTGAAACTTCACCCCTTTCCTTTGCAAGGAAGTGATTGAGTGAGCAATCCTTGAAAACCCTACAATGAATCTTCTTTAGTAGCCAACTAGGCCCATGAAGGATCTGACTTCTGTCACATTGTTGGGTGTTGGCCATCCTCTAATGGCCTCGATATTTTCAAGATCCACTGCTATCCCTTCTTTTGATATAATATGCCCAAAATATTGAATTTGGTTCTGATAAAATGGGCACTTGCTCAATTTGGCATACAATTGGTGTTCTCTTAACACTTGCAACACCATCATTAATTTATTCTCATGTTCTTCTTCTATTTTGGATTATACAAGGATTTCATCCAAAAATATAATGAAAACTTGTCTAAGTACTCTTGAAAAACACCATTCATCAAACACATGAAAACAACGGGTGCATTCGATAACCCAAATGGCATCACTATAAAATCATAGTGACCAAACCTTGTTCTGAAGGCAATCTTGTTGATGTCTTCATCTTTAATCCTTACCTAATGGTATCTCAACCTGAGATCAATCGTTGAAAATATCCTTTCATGCTTCAACTGGTCCAAGAGATCATCAGTCCTTGGCAAAGGATACATGTTCTTCACAGTTACTTTATTTAGTTGTCTGAAATCAATACACAATCTCAAGGTCCCATATTTCTTCTTCACAAATAATAGTGAGGCACCCCAAGGTGATACACTTGGGTGTATTTACCCCTTCTTCAATAGCTTCTCAGGATGCATTTGAAACTCCTTCATCTCTGGAGTACTCATCCTGTAGGGAGTCTTTGACAATGGAGCTGCTCCAGGCATCAAATTTATAGAGAAATCAATATCTCTCCTTGGGGGTAGTTCCGGTATATCCTTAAACACATACTCAAACTCTTTTAGGAGTACTTGATCTTCTATATCCGGCACCCTATCCTTAGGTGTTTCCTCCATATGAGTTTTGAACATTTGGAAACCCTTCCTATAACACTTCTCCAGTTGCATTGCTGATATTTCTTGGACAGTGACTGCCCGAGGAATTCCTTGGACTGCTCTTAAGTTTCCTTCCTCATCTAGGCAAGTGAATGACTTGTTATGACAATCTAAGATGGAATGGTGTTGGTCCAACCAATCCATACCAATTAGATATTCAGATGAACCCAAAGGTAAGATGTTGATATTTGTCTTGGTATTCATCCCATTCATGCCCAATGGACATGACTTAACCTACTCAACAACCTTTCTCTTGGCTCCTGTAGGCAACTGCAACAACCAATATTTCTCATGTTTGCATCTTGGCAATTGCAATCTTTCCACTACCTTAGGATATATATAGATATGACTAGCCGCTGAATCAATTAAAATAGTAAAGGCATGGTTATTGATCATACCTTCTACTTCAATCATGTGTGATTGAAACTATGCTTGCTTGTTGTCTAGGGCTACATAGATCCTTGGCACACTTCTTCCCATGTCCTCCACTGTTTATGCTTGCTGGACATTGTGGACAACTCTCACTTTTTCATCTTTGTGAGGAAAATCCCTATACTTATGATCTCCCTTACAACCCCAACATTGCATCGATGGTTGCCTTGTCCTTTGCCCAACTACCTCAACCATATTGGTCTCTCTAAAGGTTGGTTGTTCCCGAGGATTATTTTTGAAGAATGGGGGCTTACTCCCCTTATTCCTTAGATCTCTATTAAAATTCTTTGTGTCCTCCCAAGACTCATGGAAGGTAGTCTTTCCTTTTTGTTGATCATACAAGCACTTAGCTCTTCTTATGGTTTCTTCCAAAATTTTAGGATCATCATACTGAATCTTGTCACTGATGAAGGATGGTAGTCCACTAAGATATCTTTGGATATTAACTATCTCATCTTTGATGAAGGAGACATACTTTAGTAGTCCGAGGAATCTCTTTTCATACTCATCAATGGTCATGTTGCCCAACTTGAGTTCAAAGAACTCTTTCATCTTTTTATCATAATACCTCTTGGTCAAGTATTTCTTCTCAAAATACTTCTTTAATTATTTCCATGTCACATTTTTCACTCTGAGGCATTGTACTTGCACAAGTTGATCCCACTAAATGGATGTCTTTCCTTTCATCTGATAGATGGAAATTCTTCCCTCTGCATGAGAAGAATAGTTATGCAATTGGAAGTACTTCCCCATGCCTAACATCCATGTATCAACATCTTCATCCTTCTTGTTCTCTCCATCAAAAGTAGGAGGTTTGATCATATTCATTTCTACTTTCAAATCATACACCCCATACCTCCTATGCTTCCTAACAGGGGATGGAATTGGGCTACTATGTGCTCTCCTATGGGAATTATTTTGGGAGTGACGGTGATGTCTGCTACCACTCATTGATATTTATTTTTCCTCAGGGGTCTTGTGGCTTCCTGATTTGTTGGAGCCACTCTCCTCATCTAACTTCTTCTCAATTATGTCTAGGATTTTCATTAACTTCATGTTGAAGTCTTCCTACTACTCTTTGGCCTTCATTAGCCTTTCATTATCAGCTTTGTATCTCGCGACATCTGTCTGCAATTTTTTGATGGTCTCGACCATATTCATGTCTTCATCCTTTCCTTCTCCATGCCCATTGGAATTTGTTCCTTCAATTCCTAGATGGACATTCATTCGTCTAACCTCAGCTTCCTGATTATAAGCCTCTTGTGCATCCTCCATCTCTTTTCACTCCAAGAAGATTTTGTTCTGTTTTGGTAGCATAAAAATCTACAAAAGTGTGCAAACAACATAACTCTTGTCAGGCTAATTGTCGAAACAAAACCTTGAAAAATGTATAATTCTGGTTCATAAATGATCATAATTCCTTCTGTTGATTTTATGAGAAATTTTACTATCCATAGACAACTTTTCAACGACCTCTATTGTTTTCCTCTACTATTCCAAACCTTTCCAACGACTACTCCCTTTCTCAATTATGTGTTTTGAGCAGGAAGTTATGACTATTTGAGCAATGGCTCTTCCTGGAAGGTGATCTATGTTCAACTGTTCTTAATTCTCAAAGTTGAATTGGCCCTTGGATCCGTGTTATATCCTCTCTTCAGCTTCACAATATTTTACTTACTTCTTTAAATACAAGTTTGTTCAATCAGGGACCTCACAGGCTCTTCTCTAATCCCTTCTCTGTTTCAAACATAATTTTCGGGCACTAGCCCCTTTTCTTCAGCCTCTGAACACATGTGACCATGGTTGTGACCCAATGCTATCAGATAGACAACTATCCATAGCCTTGAGAGCTTCGGGGCTACAGAACTTCATCTTCAGAAGATCTTGTTACTTCATGCCTTCCTTCTTCTGAATGTCAAACCAACAAACCCTTGCACAGTGCAGATTCAGAGCTTTAGGGTTCCCCTGCTTCAGAGCTTCGTACAACTTACACCTTGTTTTCCCTGAACACTCAGATTGATGAACTCCCGGAGTCTCATCAGTATCCACTTACCAATGTGCCACCTCGTAGAGTTACGGAGTGGACACATGGCAAACATCTAGTGTCTCCACATCACTCTTGGTGACATCAGTCATCCACGTCACTCCAAAACTTTAACCTCTGTAAGATTCTCCTTTGGCACATCACAAAACCCTCGGACCACCGAACTCCCAAAATTCACAACCCTTTGGGATCCACTTAGCTCTGTTATCACCTATTTAGGTGGTGACACGTGGTCCCATTGTTGAGTGACACGTGTTGGGTCACTATTGGTTCTAAGAGCCTGTGAAAAGTAAAAAACTCGATGAGACGTGGCATGCCTAGAGGAGGTCCATGTCACCCACCCACCACCGTGATGTCATCATGCCACATCACTTCGGGACTTCAGAGGTCCAGAATTTCTTCCAACAATTTTCCCCAAAAACAAAACTCCTAAATTATTTAACCTTTTAGGGCCCACGAAGTATAGTTGTCACGAATCGAAGTGGTGAAACGTGGCCCCACCATCAAGTGACATGTGTCAAGTTCCAATCAATCCCAAGGGCTTGTCAAAAGCATGAAAATGAGTGACACATGGTGGAACTAGGTAGGTCCACATCACCCCCAGGTTGCGTCACCACCATGTCACTTCAGTGCTCCGAGACTTCGAGGATATCTTCCCCCCGTGCAACCACAAAAAAATTATTTTGGTGTGTCGAAACTCCAAACCTTCTTAATCTTTAGACACGTATCCCTTGGAATAAACGGTCCATATTGGTTCCGAACTTCAGGACTTCAACAACATTCTCCACTTATAATTTTAAAATGATCGGAGGGGAGAAGTCTGAAGGACTTCAATGCTTATCATTCATGCATCATCTCTGGATCCAACGAATGTGAGGCGTTTATCCCTTCCCAATCTATTCCAGCAACTCAAGTTTAACTTTGTGGCTCAATACCATGCATATTGTGGTTTATCAAATTGTTATTCCTCCTGAGCTTTCCAATACCACCAAGGAGCTCTCTCAGTGCCCTCTTAGCACATTGTATATCGATTTTGTCACTTTGGACAACAATTCCTTTGTACTTTCTTCTATAACCATTTGTACGGCCCATCTAGGCTCAGTTTTGAAACCTTGGCTCTGATACCAATTTGTAACATACCCAACCTCCTAGGTCAGGTCATGCCAATTTAACACTTTCACACTCTAATACCAATTTGTAACATACCCATCCTCCCAGGCCGTGTCGGGCCACTATAAATCTTTCACTCTCTAATACTAATTTGTAACGTCCCTCAGCCACCCTTGCTGGGGACAACACCACTAATCCAAAAGCCAAAATGCTCTAATACTAGATGACTAAAAATTGTCCATGCCTAGACATAGACATGTTGGGCTATGGAAAACAAAACTCTTTGTGAAATAAATCACATATATACTTAACATAAATAAACAGGGATAAAATGAAAACATACATGCAGCAAAACACATGATATTATTATAAGAACCACATACATGCACTAAAATACATCATTAACCATTAAGCACATAATGATACTTATCTCTTAATTGTAGTGCACCGACTACGTGCAAACCTTCCACGAACCTCCCAGCCTTAGACCATGCTACTCATCACTCTCGGTAGTGGGTCACCCCTGAGTTCAAACTAAACTCCACAAGGAAAGGGATTCCCATTCTAGGCAAGGACAATAGGAAGTTGCACCAGTATACGAGAAGGATTTCCTCCAATGAGCCACTTACACCCACTGCTTATAGAATCTCATTCCTCACATGTCTGTCCCACCCCAAGAGTATAAACCTTCACTATCACACAATCCATCGACTACTCCACCTCCATTCTAGGGATTTAGCAATAGGCCAAACAAGAATTTGCATAGCTCTATAGCTGCTACTGGACTCCCTACAGGAGAACTCACTTCCACAACAACTCTCTCACCTGAAGAGATTTTATCACAGGACTGACAACTTTCTTCTTCAACCACGAGCTTGACAACCTGCCTCTTCAAACCTCAACAACAAATCAAGTAAGAAAAGGAAATGACTCAGCAAAGTACAGAGGTTCACAATGGAGAAAATGGCTCTGGCTATGTGCTTGTTCAGTGCATGCGTGAACTACACAAGGGATGGAAAGAATCCTGAGGATGAACTCATGGGGAAAATGTCTAGACGAACCAGAGGCAACCTACAGGGTACAGGTTCATCAAGATATCAATTCAGGCTCGTTGCAGAGGTTCGGTATGGTTGAGGGTTTAGCAATGGCGTTCTAGGTTTTACTGCTTCTTGCTATCTACATGCGTGAGTTTAAGAGAATGGAAAAAGGATCCCCAAAAGAATGAAAATCCCCACATATATTTGCAATTGCTTGAGATGACACATGGCACTCATGAAGCGTGTTCCTCTCCATTTGGAAGTTGTTCCTCTTCCCCAAAGGAACTT